>CCAG010012076.1:0-216260 GCA_001077435.1 Glossina morsitans morsitans
ATATATATATATATATATATATATATATATATATATATATGTATTTATGTTATATTTCATATAATATTTTGGTGTTTTTGTTTTAATTCTCACACAAATAAGTTTAGATTTCCTTTACATATGTAGAGAAGTGCGTTAGCCGGATGATAATGTTGTTTTTTTTTTTTTTTCTTTAGCTAAACTATGAATTTTGCACTTTTTTTTTTATTTGAAGGTGAAAGTTCATTTCTAATTGCTAATAAACTTACATTTCTTTAAAAGAAAGAAAATTAGATAAAGTTATTTATTATTAGATAATTGAAATAAAATAGAACGATAGAAAAAAACCTCAACTATATTATATTTGCTTAAGAACTTGAACGAAATTAACATCTTTTTCAAAGAGAAAAAATCGACTGTGAGCGGACACGAGTGAAACAAATTTTTACAATAACAACAATGCAAGCAGAACTACAATGCTGCCAAGCAATCAATGAAATCCTCTTAGAAAAGCTGTTAATATTATCACATATCGATTTTACTATCAGCGCTATCGCAAAAAAGAAAAAAAACATTTAAAGCTTTCATGCGCTACGCAGAAGTTTCCAATTTTTACACTACTCCGTTCCTACGAAAAAAATTGTTGCTGGATTCTTAACCTTTAACTTTTAAGTTCATATTTTATGAATTTAGGCAATAGTTTTTTTCTTCTTTTTTGTTTTGTCTTTAATAAGTAGGCGTTTCTCAGCTTTTATATACTGAGGTACGTTCATACTGAGTGATTTATAGTATATATGATGTTTTTATAATATATTTGTGTTTTGCTTTGTTATATTTCTTCTTTCAATATAAGTTACAAGTTTAAGAATAAAATTACACAAAAATTTTTATCGCATTATCAGATTATAACAAGAAGTGTTTTTAATCAGCGGTTAAGAAACATATTTTCGAACTTTTGGATTTTACAACAAGGGTAGGAACTAGTAAATGTGCATTAGCGATTTTTGGATTTAAGAAAATAAAAGCCATAAAACTACTGATGAATAAACTGTGGGAAATTTTAATATTCGATGAGTCTAAACCTTTGGAATCACAAGTAAACGACAAATGTGGTGCCATTTTATTTTCACCATTATTCACCCTCCATAGATGGTGAATTTTTTTAAAAACCACGCTTTTTGTGTAAAAGGAGCCAACGGCCGTTTCAATTCAATCAATTAATTTGCCAAGTTTGCAAAGCACACACATATTTTACATAAAAGAGATTCCAGTAGCTCATATATTAAATATATATTAATAACAGTGGTAATAAAAAACAAAAAAAATTAAATTTATTTCTTTTAAAAGAAATTCAAATAATTTAATAAAATTATAGTGACAAATTTATTTAGTGCATTTAGTGCTCGTCAACGTCCGCCTATGCGAGGCTCATCGAGCAGTTGAAGAAGGTGAATACCGAAAAAGACGAACTGCAACGGCGCCTTGCAGTTTACGAAGCCCAGGCGGTCGGACCGCAACCTGACAACCTGAGAAACTTGCAGGTGTTCAAATACAAAAGGCGATTCACAACACAGGATGATTACCTCCTAATCAACTCAATGGGTTATGAAATTCTGAAAGAGCCCGAAGAAGACTTCATACCATACGGGCTCGATGGTGAGGTGTTTACAAATCTCCAGAAACTTACACGAGACTCAACTACCACGAGAAAAGACACCTGCGGTTGCTCACGGCTTTCGGGGTAGCACGCTATATCAGTGAAGAATTAAACTGCCCTCAATGCTTGCACGATATGACGGAGGAGGAGCACGAATTTTGCGAGGAGCGAAATGGCAAAAAAATAGCTAAAGACCCCATGAACACCATCATCGTAACTAGCAAACACCTCAAGCCGGCTTACCCAAAAGTAGACATAACCAAAGCATTCGGCCAGGCGTACGATATTTTTTATTCGGCGATGGACCAATGTATGGTGGAGCCAGATATAGGAAAACGAATTCAAGCTACAGTAGTAGCAAATGCTGAATTCTTCAAATCAAATGGATCATGCGCTAACGGCAGGATCCATCGAACAAATTTGTTTGTTCTAGTTAAACTGTTGAAAATCGAAAAATTCAAGATGTCTACTGACAAAAACGTGTCAGCATACTAAGGTAATTCAAATTTAGCACGAAAATGTTGATACATTACTAACTTATATTGTAATTTTTCTTAACACCAAGTCACACAACGTGAACACAATAAAAATATTCCTCATCGTATATCTTCCCATAGTTTTCCACATTTTTGCATTTTTCATCTCTCACTACTGCGCCTGTTGTATATACAACTTTATTATCATTTTCGGAGAACACAATGACGCTAGTATCTTGTTGTGGTAAGACTTTTTTAGATATTGATAGTGAATTCAAATCAATTTTCTTTTCCAATTTTATTAGAGCCATCCTATCTATGCAATATTTCATCATAATATGTTACTTTGACGAGGAATTTTGGACCCAATGGCATTTTCTCCTTCATAATTCCTTCTGTATAATTCAATCTAAGGGTTTTTTTTCCTCATTACCGAACGATTGTTTTATCATGAACTGTGAAACAAATAAAATGAAAAACAATTTTTTCAAATAAATTAACATTTGTAAAAATCGTTCTTGTTTTTTTGTTTTTTTTTTTTGTAGAAAAATTGAAATTCCAATATGTAGCGAAACGATATTTTCGAGTATACTAAATTGTTTTTTTTTCATGACAGTTAAAAGTTAATACAATATTTTCGTGGCCAACTGCGCAAAAAGAAGAGTCCGTTTGTCTCCTAATGGATGGTTTTGCCCTAGACCACGCCCTATTAGAAGTCTCCTTCTGTCTATAATCTTATGTGAGAGTCACCAAAAACCCGTAATAACCGATTTTGTGAAACAAGAAATACTTCAGTCCTAGTCTGTTTGATCTGCCGGTTTCAATTTCGTTTGGAACTAACGTGCAAATATTACTCACTTGAAAGCTAAAATTAACGCGAGTTTTCAAGCGTACAATTTAGAAAAATGTCTATGCCTTTAATTCGTTCTAAGAAAATATCAAAGTTTTCAGTTTTAATCGATTATCTGCTTTTTATTATTATTCTGAATGAGCTGAGCTTACAATTAAATCTTAATTAAAATGATTTCCTTTTAATATAAAGTTTTCCTTATTTCGTTCTGTTGGTTGGTAAAAAAAAAAAAAATCGTTTAAATGATTTTGATTCGCTTGACAGCGCAAAATAAGCAAAAATTTATTTATGCAATTTAAACTTAACTGAGTAAGCAACACCTTTTATTTGGCGAGCATTTGTACGTTGCCAGCACTGCTTCGCCGGTGTTTTTTTCATTCTAAACTATCTACGTGTCGTAAGTCATAAGTATTACTTTTCACACTTAGTTTGAATTTTATTTTATTCGCGACATTGTTCCTATTTATGGGACGTAATGAATCGACCAGCAAAAATATTCAATCGGAAAACTGCAGGTTACAGCAGTTTAATAACATTTGTAATATTAGCGATAGCGTGGTTGGCGAGTTTCTCATCTCGTCTATTTGCTGTCATAAGATTCGAGTCAATCATTCATGAATTTGATCCATGGTTTAATTACCGTGCTACTGCGTATATGGTGCAGCATGGTTTCTACAAGTTCCTCAATTGGTTCGATGAACGAGCCTGGTATCCTCTTGGTAGAATAGTTGGCGGAACTGTTTATCCAGGATTAATGATAACATCGGGGAGTATACACTATTTGTTGCACGCCTTAAATATTCCTGTGCATATACGCGATATATGCGTATTTTTGGCGCCTGTATTTAGCGGACTTACAGCAATATCAACATATTTATTAACCAAAGAGTTATGGTCACCTGGTGCTGGTCTCTTCGCCGCTAGTTTTATCGCTATTGTGCCCGGCTACATATCACGATCGGTGGCCGGTTCATACGATAATGAGGGTATAGCGATATTTGCTTTACAATTTACATACTTCTTATGGGTGCGTTCAGTGAAAACGGGATCAGTGTTTTGGGCATCGGCTGCTGCATTATCATATTTTTATATGGTATCAGCATGGGGTGGATATGTTTTTATCATAAATCTGATACCGCTGCACGTTTTTGTGTTGCTTATAATGGGACGTTATTCTCTAAGGCTTTTGACTAGCTATACTACGTTCTACGTGCTTGGATTGTTATTGTCGATGCAAATACCGTTTGTGGGTTTCCAACCTATACGCACCAGTGAACATATGGCTGCTCTTGGCGTATTTGTGTTGCTCTTAGTTGTTGGATTCTTACGTCACTTGCAAACAGTATTATCTCGCAATGAGTTCAAGAAAATCTTTATTTTTGGTGGATTGCTGGCAGCTGGATTAGTATTTGTAGCAGTTGTAGGCCTTACAATGATGGGTGTTATTGCTCCATGGAGCGGACGTTTCTATTCACTATGGGACACCGGCTACGCTAAAATCCATATACCAATCATTGCCTCCGTATCGGAGCATCAACCTACTACTTGGTTCTCATTTTTCTTCGATCTGCACATTTTGGTCTGCGCGTTTCCGGTTGGTGTTTGGTATTGTATCAAAAAAATCAATGACGAACGAGTCTTTGTTGTGCTTTATGCAATTAGTGCAGTGTATTTCGCGGGAGTAATGGTACGTTTAATGTTAACTTTAACACCGGTTGTTTGTATGTTGGCCGGTGTTGCATTTTCAACGCTGTTGGATGTATATTTACGTGAGGATAATACAAAATCAAATACAACACTCACGGAGGATAACGATGAAAATTCTACCGAGAAGAAAACTTTATATGACAAAGTAAATTAATATAAATTTATTTGATGTTTTTTTATGTTGATAGAAATTTGATAGGAAAAATTCGTACTTTTAGGCTGGAAAATTGAAACATCGACCGAAACATGACGCCCAGCAACATGAAACCGGCACAGGAATCGGTTCTAATTTGAAAAGTTTCGTAATATTGGCAATTTTAATGATTCTAATGACATTTGCGGTACATTGCACATGGGTAACCAGTAATGCCTACTCAAGTCCTTCAATTGTTTTAGCATTTCACAATAATCATGATGGGTAAGAAAAATTTATAAATGCTGAAGATCTCTTTTCATATATCTTCTTATATAAGGTCTCGTAGCATATTAGACGATTTTCGTGAAGCCTACTATTGGCTATCACAGAATACTGCAGACGATGCCCGTGTTATGTCTTGGTGGGATTATGGTTATCAGATTGCCGGTATGGCTAATCGTACTACTTTAGTGGACAATAATACTTGGAATAACAGTCATATAGCTTTAGTCGGTAAAGCTATGTCTTCTACCGAAGAAAAAGCCTATGAAATAATGACAACGCTGGACGTCGATTATGTTTTAGTTATATTTGGTGGTGTTATCGGTTATTCTGGTGATGATATAAATAAATTTTTATGGATGGTACGAATAGCAGAAGGTGAACATCCCAAAGATATAAAAGAAAGCGACTATTTCACAGAACGTGGTGAATTTCGCATAGACTCGGAAGGATCTCCAACCTTACTCAACTGTTTAATGTACAAACTTAGTTATTATCGGTTTGGAGAACTAAAATTAGATTATAGGTAAGAATCTACCGCGTCTATACATAATTGCTTGCAAATGTATGGCTACGTATAATTAATTAAAAGTAGACATGGGTGCAAAGTATTCATTGAGAGATCCACGACGTGCAGGGGAATTGAAGTTCGAATTTTTATCAAATAAAGATTCAATTTCCAAAGGAACGGTTACGTGAAAGGTGGTTCAAAAAATTGCACCAAAGTTTTCACACAAATTGGGAATGCCAAAATATCGCGACTTTATCACTTTTGTCGACAAATTTTGAAAATCGCAATTTTTGGCCCAGCGGTCGGGAAAGTGAATCGATCCAAACAATTTTCAATAGCGGTCGTTCGTGGACCAAGGTACGTCTGTGTACCAAATTTCAGCATAATATCTCAAAAATTGCGGCCTGCAGCTTCAACACAAATTTTACGTAGACATGCATCAGGCGGACAGACAGGCTTGGATAGATTTAAAAAGTGATTCTGAATCGATCGGTATAATAAAAGGTGGGTCTATCTTAAGTCCATCTATGTGTAGCATACGTCCGCATCAACCTGTATATACTGTACCACAAGTGGTTCAGAGTATAATGAAGATTATAGTAGCTATAGAAGGCCAAAAGT
This sequence comes from Glossina morsitans morsitans, assembly GCA_001077435.1. NCBI lineage: Eukaryota > Metazoa > Arthropoda > Insecta > Diptera > Glossinidae > Glossina > Glossina morsitans. The sequence continues at coordinate 6,220 of CCAG010012076.1, forward strand.
TATCGGCCAACAACAACAAATGTGATGTTATGGAGGGAGTTATGAATAGACGTGTAATCTTAAGGGAAGAAAGTTTTGTTCATGTAATAATTCGCATAAAAAATAATTACAGAGGGCCGGCAGGTTATGACCGAACCCGAAATGGAGTTATAGGAAATAAAGATTTCGATTTAACGTATCTGGAAGAGGCGTATACCACCGAACATTGGTTAGTTCGCATTTACCGCGTCAAGAAACCGCAAGAGTTTAATAGGTAATTATATTTTCTATATTATCCTATTGTTTATAGTCAAGTTTAATAATAATAATAATAATATTTTATAGACCGGCATTAAAATTACGAGAGCGTACAATAGGACCTACAAATTTTCAATCACGAAAGGTACGTTTTTCTCGTAATTTATTAATTGTTTTTTTTTTATAAATATCTTGATCTCTATCTAATTGCAGAATGCTAAACGTAGGAAGGGTTACATTAAGAACCGGCCTGTCGTTGTAAAAGGCAAAAGAAATCGTAAATAAATCATTTTGCATTCAACGCATTTTAATGTAAAGTAAAATCGAACAAAGAAAATTGTTTTTGATGTTTTTCTGTACATTTTTTTAATTTCGGCATTTGCCTGTGTACCTGTCATTAAAAGGCTATCGTTCCAATTTTAACTGCCTTTGCATCTTTCCACCCCACATGTAGCACGGACACAGTTAACATATAATTAAAGCTTAGGACAGAGGGTTTTGTTAAACTGAGTTTCAGGATGTCAACATCGTTAACAATAAGTAACATAGAATCCTTAAAGGCCATCTCTTTGCTTCTCAGACGATTCTCTGGTCTACTTAGAAAAATCGTGAAAAAGGTTTTTTGTCGTTTCCTAACAGAAACAATATACTTGTTTATATGCGTACGTATGTAAATAGAGAACAAACCGATTTATTATTTAAATCATTTAAAAAAAAAGGCTTTATATGGAATCGTGGAAACAGGAAGCGATAAGAAGTATGCGCAGAACTTGTTCACTTAGGTTTTCGCTATATTATTGATATATATAAACTTTCTTAAATGTTTTCAAAAACAAATTCGTGAAAAATTCAGTTTTATTGTTTATTCACAGTGTACGCTGTTCGAGCTGTTGGCCGCTCGATGACGAAGCATCCTCATTAATACATATCCATTGATTTTCATTATTCTCCTTCCATAAAGAGAGCTTATTATCACCCCCCGCGACAGCCAAGATATTACCGGTCATTGACCAACTAACTGACCACACTACATCGTCAAACGTATGAAGAATGGTCGACGTCCAAGTGCTTAAATCGGAACTGTTCCAAATTATTACGTGGCGATCTTGGGAGGCTGATGCTATTTGCGAACGCGGCAACCCAATGGATGGTGCCCAAGCCACATCACGCACCCAATCTGAATGGGCTTCTAAGCGATGTTCCTCCACCCAGCGGTCATTATCTTCGTGCCATATTTTAACGCAATTATCGCAACCACCACTAACTAAACGTTTTACAGCGGGGCCACGCGCGGTCGAACTTCGTTGATTAAATGCCGGCTCCGGCACAGTCGAAGGGCACCAAGATACAGCATTGCAACCAATAGTATGAGCATTGGGTATCTTTTTGCAATCCCAAACATCGAACATCGTACTATTGCAAGTGAGAATGGAAATGCAACCATCTGAACTGCCGCATGCCAATATCAAACCGTACTCGGCTGGTGCGAAAGCTACGGAATTAACCGATGAGTCGTGATTACCATATTCATAACTGAAAAAAGAAAACAAAAAAAGTGATTGATACCTATTTGCGAATTGTAATCTGATAGCATACATTTTGGCCCATTCATTTGCCCCACTCTCCTTCCATACAATAACTTTACGGTCATAGGAGCAAGATGCTAAGATATTACCAAATTTCGGATGAGCCCATGCAACTTGCCAAACTGGACCCTGATGACCCTTGAGATCAGCAACAATTGTCTGATTGCCGTTTCTAATGTCGAAAATTTTTACTGAACCATCGCTTGAACAAGTGGCCAAATGCAAGCCATAATAATCCAGAATGGCATTGTGTATCATGTCTTCATGACCGGTGTGCACAGTATTAATTAAGCTAACCATTTTTATTATAAATGTTTTAGCTAAACGAAACAAATGAATTTTTGCTCTTTAGATTATTTAGGTCTTCTCTTTGACGTGGACGTTGAAAGTGTTGCCAACAAACATAAAAATATATTGAACTTTTTATAATGAGAAGAAAAATTTGCTTATATTTTGGTTGTTGCGAACGCCGTGTAATAAGAGTGGCATCGCTATCATATGCGCTTTGGTGATAAACAGATGTAGATTAACAAGCTTTAAAATTTATTCGTATAAAGATAAAAAGTAAAATAATTTGACTGAATATTGCTGAATGAAAAATTAGGAAGAGGAATATAAAAATTTATAATTTGAGTTTATATTAAATATTTAATTTCTGTGACACTTGATTTCTATGGCATGGCGATGGGTGTAAGTAGAACATAATTGCAGCATAATTAAATATAATTCTTTTAAATTTTCCATTACATTTTAGTCTATATATTTGTATATATATATATATATATATATATATATTATTTTTAAAGCAAAGTAATATCTTCACATTTCTGATATTGTATTAAGAGCACTTTAGCTTGAGTCGTCAGCAGTTGTAGTTCGTGAGCAAATAATTAAGGAAGCTCAAGATCGTCGAGCTGAGAGCTAAAGTGAAAGTTTAAAATTCTTTTACTATTAGATCGAACTAAACTTTTAAAGAGTGCAGAGTTTATTTACAAGACTTAAAAAATATTTATTTATATTATTTTTTAAAGGCCACTATGTTTGCTCGGGTTTCGTTTTATCCAACACTTTTTTATAATGTCTTAATGGAAAAGTTTACGAGACGCAACTGGTATGATCGTATCGATGATAATGTTATATTAGGAGCACTACCATTTCGTTCACAAGCCAATGAAGTAAATCCTTTTTTAATTTCTTTTTTTTTTCTTTATTTTTTTTTTCTTTTATATCTTATAAATAAATGCATTGTTTATTGTAGCTTATTCAAAAAGAAAACATGAAAGCTGTTATTTCGATGAATGAAGATTATGAGCTGACAGTGTTCTCTAATAATTTAACAAAATGGCAATTGTTGGGAGTGGAATTTTTGCAATTGGCTACCACTGATATATTTGAATCGCCTTGCCAAGAAAAACTGCATAAAGGCGTAGAATTTATTAATAAATTTTTACCTCGCGATAATCGCATTAAAGGCTTAAGTACCACCGATAGTCCTGAAAATGTAGGCACTGTATACGTGCATTGTAAAGCGGGACGTACTCGTAGCGCTACACTAGTGGGTTGTTACTTAATATTGGCAAGTAAAATTTAAAACTTTTTAACATTAAAAGTGCACAAAGAGTTTGCTTTTTTCTTAAAAAACTCCGGTTCCTTTATCCATGATTTTAACTTTTTATCGAAAACATTAAATGCCTTCACGAGATCATATATTTTGGGTTCATTAAGTATTGTGATTTTCCAAGTCTTAATCTTTAATACGATTTTTTCTTTTTTTCTTGTAAAATTTTGTTCTGCAGAAGAACGGCTGGACTCCTGAACAAGCAGTCGAACATATGCGACATTGCCGTCCGCATATATGGCTGCATACTCAACAATGGGAAGCTTTAAGAGAATTTTATAAAAACCATATCGATAGTAAGCAATCTTAGACGTCATGTGCCCTTTTGGGCACCAGCAACACCCCTCATATATATATATATTTCTCTTTTTTTATGTAAAATATATTGTTATTGAATTGTTTTTCTAAATGAATTATTAATGAATTGTGTATTAAAAAGAGACACATTTTGTTAAGCTGTGTGTGCGTGACTTCGTGGTGCTAAACAATTCAAAATTCAACTGCTACTCGCTCTTTCGTCTAAACCATCTTTTTTTGGGGTGAACCTTTTCGACTTCTTGTGAAACAGGCTCCGGTTGCTCTTTTGGCCCTGTAATTACCCAGAATTTTTTAATTGTGGGCGCAATGCCGATATCGTCATAAACCAGTTGATATAAACCACAAAGTGCCGCAACAGAAAATATTATCACTAGAACTCTGGTGACAATTGGTAACGTTTTGCCGACGACAGCGGAACGCATATAATCACTTATCACCGACTGCATACCGCTGTAAAAACAATCTTGTGAATATTTATTATGTTCTTTTTTCTTTGTCTAACTGTTCCTGTTTACCAATAGGAATGTAATAAAGCCGCAACACCCATAGCTAAATCAATTTCCTTATTATCGCACGAAAATGCGGTTGGCATAAGAAAAATTAAGCTCACATTTGCAATTTGTTCCATTACCCAAACAAAGGTATAACGACGATTAGATGGATATTCTCTTACACGTACATTTACCAATCCATGACGTTTAATAATTGTAAATGGTAATAATTTTTTCACCGGCTTAAGCAGTCCGTAGTTTTCTTTCGGAGATGCAATTGAATTTGAATTGTAACAATTCTTTATAGTGCCAAAAAAACGACAGCCTAATAAACTTTTGTAAATTTTGTGAATTTTCTTAAAAATATAACGATACGTACCTTTATAGGCCTGAAAGCTCTTCCTAATGAGAGTTAACGACATTGTATGATCATCTAAGTCTAATCTCAATTAAATGAAAAATGTAGCAAAGACGAAAAATATTTCTTTGGCTCTAAGCCGTTCAAATGATTTCAGAAAAAATTTCACTCTGATATAATAAAAATAAAATCTGTGACAAGTTTTAAAAAAATTGACAGTTATTGCTTCGATTACAAAAAAGAAAGATATATTTGCTTGTAAACATGTATGTAAAGTATCGCCTTAAGTCCTGTGCCATTACAAATCTCAATTATTTAACATAAAAAAATCAATTACATTTCACCAGATTAATCGGTCCAATCACACTTGAAAAGTCTGTTAATATATTCGTCTATGATTATCAAAAAAAAAAAAAAAAACCCAGTAATTTGCTCCTTATCAATTAATTCAGCTCCGCAAAGATTTGAATAAATATTGAAATATAAACCCCCATTGGATTTGATAAAAGAATACCTACAGAGACTACATTATTAAAAGAGTTTCCTTTTTATGGTTATTTGTGTTAAATTATTTGATAAATTTTTATTAAATTACATTCTTGTATACACAGCATGGACTTTCTAGCTTAATGGCTATTTGGTGGCAGACTCCTCATTTAGTATTTATTTTTCATAAATAAATTAAGCAGCTTTTACGGCCCATAATTTCTTAACAGACTTGGCGATGCCGATGTCGTTATAAATCAAGTAGAAAAGACCTCCCAAGGTGGCCATAGATAATAACAAGAGAGAGGCATGAGCTACTTTAGGCAAAACATTGCCAACAATAGCAGGGCGTACGTAATCCGTAATCATGGCTTCAATACCCCTAGAAAAAAAACTGTTTATAAGGGTTTTATGAAAACGAAACATATATAGAAAGCACACCAGTGAGAGTGAAGTACCAACGATACCGCCATTAAAGCATCTAGCGTTTGCGAGGGCACTAAAAAGGCGGCAGGTATAACCCCTAATAAAGCTAATGACACCGCTCTTTCAAGAGTCCATAATGTAGTGTGATTACCACCAGCCGCAGACATGCGGGGGGCACTTACTGCAATTGTACGAGTAAATGGCTAAAAATAACGAAGTTGTATAAATTGGAAAGATTTTGTTATATGTAATAATATGTTTTCTTACTTTTACACACTTTGCTATATTTAAAGAGTTTGCAATGCGTTGAGCACCAACTATGGTGGTGGCATAGCTCTTCAACGGCGTTAAACGACCTGTCTTCAAGATATTTGCAGCTGTTTTTTTTTTTTTTAATAAAAAGTTATATTTATTATATAATCTCCAGTTCTATGAAGGTAAATAAATTTAAAGCTTTTTATTTACCATTGAGTCTGGAAGCGTTGCGTATTGCTAGTTGTAAAGCCATTTTTATTTTATAAAATTTTTAGATTATGTCCAATATAATTATTTCCTCTCTTAAAAATTTGATTAAGCAAAATAGTGATGAAGTTTTTAGACAGAGGGAACTGAACAGAATACGAACAATTTGACAGCTAGTTTATGGGATAAATTTGTTTGCAACATTCTAGATTTCAGTAGATTTTTTTCAGGATTTTCATTTTTTAGGCAAAAAGTAATCTAATATAGATCATTGCAACGCAATGGTTGAATATTAATAATATTTAATTATTTAGTTCATTCAAAGTTTCTCTAGTAAGAGGTGTAAATACAAAAACAGAAACAGTAAACTACTGGCGTCAAATGCGAAATACTGTTAACATCATCTGTTTTCGAAATGTCACTTACAGCTGAAAGAAATTGTTTTATTAAAAGTGTCATATCAATTTTTTCAAAAGAAAGAAGAAGTCTTTAGTGTTTATACGTATATGTAAAATAGAAACCGCAAAGGACCAACAAAGTGAAACATTTCATCACGCTATTGATCTCATCGCCGCAACAGGCCTAATCCGTTAATCTGAACAAATCGAAAAACAAAGTCTGAGTGATGTCTTTAATTAATGAAGAAGATGTAAAGAAATTACAAAACTATATCTTATGTCCTGAATTATCGATTCATAACCCATTACCAGAAATAATACCAAGGAAATATAATGAGATGCGTTTGTTAAGCTTACCAAGAGGTAACGCTAGTACGAAATTGGTGCCTAAACGTGACTTCATTACCGGAAAAATTGTCTCCTTTGTCGAAGTAGATTTAGAGAATGTAGGTGCTAATGCAAAAAATTCGACTAGCATGAGGAGAGAACCTGGCCTTGTAGATGAGATAACTAGAGGTTCTGCCATGAATTATCCTTTCTGGCCAGGCGGTTTCGATGAACCATCAAAAGAAATGAATAAATTGACTATGGAAGACTTTCAAATTGAGGGTGAATTATTGACAGTGCCACCAGGTTTTAAGTACGGCTATGATTTTAGCAAGCAGGATGGCTTTAAGCAGGAAGAGCTCTTTAAAAATATACAACCTAGTGATAACGTCAATTTGCTAGAAAATCTGGAGAAAGACTTGGATGTATTGGAATGGCTAAAATTAACAGAAAAGGAAAGTGAAAGCAGTGAATTGGGGATAAATGCGAATAGTGTCAATGACTTTACAGCTGAGTTCAAAGAACTTGATGAGCAAATTATGTCTGCGGAATTGAAGCCAGTATTAGAGATTTCTTCTTCGAAGAAGAATATAGTACGCACAGAATGGGCTGAAATGTTAGATGTAACTCACGACATTGCCGATTTCCATGAGAGGATTCCCTGTCCAGCGAAAAAATATGACTTTGAATTGGATACATTCCAAAAGCAGGCCATTCTAAAGTTAGAAGAACGTCAATATGTATTTGTAGCAGCTCATACGTCCGCCGGTAAGATTAAATTTAAATTAAAATGAAATGAGCGAGTCTGAATGGCTTTACTGAACTTGGTAGGTAAGACAGTAGTGGCCGAATACGCAATTGCATTATCTCAACGTGATTTGACGCGTACCATATATACGTCACCTATTAAGGCCTTATCCAATCAAAAGTATCGCGATTTTAAGAAAATTTTTAAAGATGTAGGGCTTATTACCGGAGATTTGCAAATTGATCCCACCGCCTCTTGTTTGATCATGACGACAGAGATATTACGTTCAATGCTTTATTGTGGTAGTGATATTACCAGAGATTTGGAATACGTTATATTCGACGAGGTGCATTATATTAACAATCGCGAGAGAGGTCATGTATGGGAAGAAGTGTTCATTTTATTGCCCGACCATGTTAATATCATAATGTTAAGTGCAACAGTGCCTAATACCATGGAATTGGCTGATTGGGTGGGCAGCACTAAGAAACGTAAAGTTTACGTTATCAGCACTCTGAAAAGGCCAGTGCCGTTAATGCACTATCTATATACAGGAACTGGCGGTAAAAGCAAAGATAGCATAACCTTGCTTGTGGATGCTGATGGAAAATTTTTGCAAGAAAATTATGAGATTGCTGTGGCGAAGAAGAAGGCAATGCAAAGCAAATCAAAATCGGGTGGAAGTGGTTCAAAAATTGTGCAGAACACTTCTCTCAAGCAAGACCAAAATACTTGGATTGGTTTAGTTGATTTTCTAAAGCGGAATGATAAAATGCCTGTAGTGGCTTTCACATTATCCAGAAATCGTTGCGATATCAATGCCCAGGTAAGTAATAAAAGTTTTTTAAGCTTATATATAACATGTATGGTATATGAAGTGGTATGGTAAATAAACCGGGACAAGCCGAGAGATCTTCATAAACTGAAATTATGGAATGATATCCTCAAATAATGTCTCCAATATACACATCGTCAGTTTAAAAGCATTAAGTAAATGGTTTAACTTTAATGCTCACTACTGTATATATTTCTCTTGGTGAATATAATAATATAATATGCGCGATATTGTTGGTTTTAGATGCTTCAATCGGTTGACTTGAATACGGCTCGTGAAAAGGGTTCAGTGGAAATATTCTTTCAACAGTGCTTAGCTAAGCTTAAACCGCCTGACCGTGTACTACCACAAGTTTTGACAATGAAAGATTCTCTGGGTCGTGGTATTGGTGTGCATCATAGTGGTATCTTGCCCATTCTTAAGGAAATTGTCGAAATGCTTTTTCAAGCCGGCTTAGTGAAATTGCTATTCGCGACTGAGACTTTCGCCATGGGCGTAAATATGCCAGCCAGAACAGTAATATTTGATTCGCATCGGAAATTTGATGGCTCGGAAGTGAGAAATCTAAAACCAGGCGAATATATACAAATGGCTGGCCGGGCCGGTCGTCGAGGACACGATCAAAACGGTACAGTTATATTGTTGTGTAAAGTTCAAGTGCCACCCGCGGACGAGATGAGAGCGATGATTTTGGGTAAGCCCGAGAAATTGGAATCACGATTCATTTTACGTTATGCTGTAATTTTAACATGCTTACGTATTGAGAGCATTAAAGTCGAGGATATTATGAAATTTAGCTTCAAAGAATTCAATCAGAAATTGCAATTGCCAGCACAACAAAAACAATTAGAGGTAGCACAAAATAAGTTCTCTCAAATGCCCGAATTGGGAGAGCATTTACAGCCCTTGTGCAAATTCTGCGATTTAGGTAATGAATACATAACGGAAAAGCAACGATTGATGGTAAGATCCAGTAACAGGTAGCGTTAGGAAATTTATTCATTATTTGGAATTTCCAAAATAGAAATCTTTATTTGCCCAACCGAAAATTGCAAAGGAATTAAAAATTGGTCGTGTCGTGATCGTGACACATGGTAAACACTACAATAAATTGGGCGTCCTCTTATATATTAAAAACACAATAGGCAAAGAAACCAGCTATCGCGTTCTCGTTTTAGATCATCAATTTAAAGCCAGCGAAGGCAAGGTGAGATTCGCTTTTTGTTTCCTTTTTAAAGATTTTTATATATATTTGAAAGTTTTCTCGAATTCCAATTAATGGTCGGGCTAAAGGATGATATTAATCGCGGTGAAATGTATTATAAATTGATTTCGTTGACACCGCAACATAAATTCTTTCAACCGGAAGGAATCGGTGGACATGCAATACTTGATGTTAAAGCCGGAGATTTTGTGGAAATTACAAAGGCTTCTTTGAAAATCGATGGTGATGTTATTATACGTAATTGGGAGCAAAGGCAAATTGACCGGTTTCGAAATTCGCCGCCTGGAGCGACTGTGTTAAAAACAGTTTCCGAGCTGTCGCAACTCAACGAGAGCTATGTGAATAATCCCGAGTCATTGAAATTCTTGAATATGGCAAAGGAAATAAATATTAATGCTGATAACGAGATGGTTCAATTATGTTATTTGGATCATTTGCAAAAGAAATTGCAAGAGATATTACCTTACACTAATATAGCTGGATTTGAAGAGGAATTTGCAATCGTTCACGATCGTAAAGTTTTGGAACATCGTATCGAGGAATTGAAGTTTAAAAATTCCATCAACAATCTCTCCTTGTATCCCGACTATTGCAATAAACTGGAAGTTCTGAGAGCTCTAAGATACATTGACGAATTAGATGAAGGTTAGTATTTCGGTGGCAGTGGAATAAAAAAAAAAAAAAAAAACAAAGTACGTCTATCCCATTCCTATTAAGTACTTTAAACTGTTCTTGTTGTCTTGTTCGCTTTACCAATTTTGAAATAGTGACGTTGAAGGGCAAAGTGGCTTGTGAAATGGGTCGGAATGAATTATTCATTACCGAATTAATACTTTGCAATATGTTCAATGATTTGGAACCCGCAGAAATAGCTGCCTTGCTTTCAGGCTTAGTATTTCGTGCAAAAATGGCTGGTGAGTCTACCGTGCCTGAAAAATTCATTCAGGTAAAATCAATCAAATTGCAAATATTTATACATATAACAGATAAAAATGATTTGTCTCATTAATTAAGTACGTAAGCGAATTTGAAAAGATTAATGATAACATCGTAGAACAAGAAACGAAGCATCGCGCTATTACTGAGACTGAAGAAAGACTAAACTTCGGCTTATTAGAAGTAGTCTATGAATGGGCTTGTAATAAGGTAAACTGCTTACATTTTATGCTGACTCGTTACTGCATACATGTATTATGATTATTAAGCCTTTTGCTGAAATAATGAAATTAACCGAAGTTCAAGAGGGCATTATTGTACGTTGCATACAGCAGTTAGATGAAACTTTGCATGACGTTAAGACCGCCGCAATACGTATAGGTAATCCAACGTTGCAAAGTAAAATGGAGGAAGCTTCCAATGCTATTAAACGGGACATTGTCTTCACTGCCAGTTTATATACTACATTTTAATTTCATTATAAATGGATGATTTGTTCAATATTCTTTTCTTTTTTTTTTTTTATATATATATATATATATAAAAAAGGATGATGAATTACAAGTTGGATTTGAGATAACTCACACACACTGTATGGTAAAATGAGTTCTGTTTTTTTTTTTTACATTTTTTCCTATATTATGTTCCTTTAAAAGAATTATTACATTATTTCACTTAGAAAACTCGACTTTGTTCGAAGAGTGCATCGTAAAGAAACGTTACTTCTTCTCTATTAGTTAAATTTAATTATATAAAAGTTAATTACATCCGCGAACAATACATAAAATGTCGGAGGTTCCAAAAAATGAGTCTTAATGTAATAGAAAAAAAAATACTCGACGAAATTAAAAACTATATTTGTGTAAAAGAAATGGAGTATGTACATATACATATATAGGTATACATATATATGCACATGTGAAGCAATGTTACGCGATCTTACACAAAATGTTCATCGTGATTCAGGTTTAAATTTTGGTGGCACCATCATGCCGTGCATACGTTTTTGTTTTTTCGATTTTTTCGTTTTCCCAGCTTGAAAGTCATGCCAACTGTTTACACGACTTTGGCGCGATTCCTCGAAATTCTTTTGCCATTCCTTTTCAGCTTTACGTTTTTCTTCTTCTTCGATTTCGGCTTCACGCTTTCTTTTCCTTTCCTCTTGATCACGTTGGTCCAATTGTTGACGTCTGCGTTCCATGTCGGCAAACAATTTCATAGCCATAACATATATTGCGTGTTTGTATTTCGCTGGATCATCTTCAGGTATTTTTTCGAAGGTTTTATTCTCTTTTTTGAGTTTTTTACGCTTCTCGATTATCTGGAAAGGTTATAAATTTATTTCAGCGAAACTGGAATTAAAATTTATAATGGCATTTTAATTACCATATAGTCCGTCCTTTCCTTTGCTTCTTCGTACACGTCCAAACACTTTTTTCGTGCGGTCTCATTTTCTAAAGTTTTCCATGCCCGATTTACAATATCGAAAGCCTTTTGAGCCCGTTCCTTGTTGTCTTGATTTTTGTCTGGATGCACCAATATTGAAAGCTGTCTGTAACGTTTTTTGATTTGTTCAATAGTAGCCTCCGGTTCGATATGTAATACCTCGAATGGGTTGAGATTAAAGTATGTGGAACCTGGACGAAGTAAACGATCAATTTGTTGAATAGGTGTTAAAACAGAATCGCGTTTTTCTATCTCTTTAACCTGTGAATATAGGTCAAAACATATTAAATATAAACATGTCAATACTAGCTATAATGTGGCACATGACTTTGTAGGAGGATTAGAGGCATTGTTTTTTTTTACTTTTTTTTTTAGCCCCTCTACCAACCAAATGCAAATAATTTACCACACATTCGTTATGGTGTGGGTTCACTTACTTCGATGTAAAAATCATCAAAATTATCTTTTGAAGTGCCAGGCAGTTCTGTATTTGCAAATGTGGACATTTTTTCCAGATAGGACCACTTGAATAAAAAGAAATTCAAATAGTTAATGAGAATTTTCTAAAATATCTGGGAAGTTATACCGTTTTGCTAATTTTTTTCTTAATAATATTGTTACAGCACAGAGTTGCATCAAAATAGTTTGAAAAATAAATGCCAGTAAATATCGTAAATGGGTTGATTTGATACATCAATTAGACCGTACTATATCTATATACGAGATAATGAACAGAGTTGGAGAATTATTTGAAAATCTAAGGATGAACTGTGTCAAAAGCACGTGATAATACAATGTTTCGTTTGTCAATCGCAGTTGAAGTTATTTTGCATCATTATTTAGAGAGAGAGTTTAAAGAGTATAAGCATATTGTCAAATATGAGAGAAAAAGTTCGCAATCATAAAAACGCATTCTACAAATAATGACACAACTCCCACAAGTTAATTTGCAATTTGCATACCGCCATAGCAATTCTATCGCAAGAATAACCTTGAATCAATATACACACATATCTACAGATGGGGTTGGGTTATTTAATTCCTGTTAAAGGTATAAGGAGAGGAGACATTGTAATCTTTCGTTGAAGGGTTCAGGAGAAGTAAGGTGCATGGAGAATTATTAACAACTTGTTGTGGCATAGTTTATTTAAGCAAATATATAATCGTTCGTGTAGTGCTCCACTTTTAATAACCCTGAACTGCCAACTGTGACGCTGTTTTTTTTTTTTCGCTTTATTCGTTGGCAAAGCTCTTTCGCTACTGATAGTTTGTTGTCATAAACTTGCACAAAAATTCAAGTTTATTCAATTCATTTGCATCCGTTGTATTTAATTGTTCATTTTTTCGTAATGTACATCTCACCGGATTTTCTCTAACAAGAAAAAGTACTTGCAGATATTTATTATATTTGCTTTGATACGCTTTTTACAAAACTAATTCTAAATCTATAGCATTTAGTAAAATTTAATTCTGCAACCGCTATTTTTGTAAAGATTTTTGTGAGTGCTTGTGGTGCAAAGCTACTTACTACAAATGTGTAGTTTTTCTGCAAAATACTTGTATCGTGTTTGGTGTTTGGTGTCGTAAATCTAAATTTTTGTTTACATTTGCCAAGCACGTGCTATTGTTTACATTTTAAAACGAAGGGATACGACTCGCGCTCTAAGTTTAGTGTTTTAGTTCTTAGTTAAAACCCTATTTTGTTATCAAAAAAATTGGTTAGAAATTTTGCTGTATTAGGGAAACAGTGAGGTTCTCTGTGTTCGCAGGACGTAGGCGATTCATTACAGATTCGTTATAGATTTATGTTTGCTTGTTAGTAGTTTGAAAACTGTTTACTTTGAACTTTGTTGTTGCTTCTGATCGATGGTCTTCGTTATAATGCCACAATTTAATCTTAAAGGCTTTGCTTAATTCAGCCGAAAAAGACCAAATAAATAACGTAGTAGCGCAAATCATTCAATTTTGATGCATATCTGCCAGAATGCGTCAAATCCAATTAAGGGTCAGACGGTCCGGACCAAGAGTATACGAGACGAGACGGCAGGACGGAAAATTGCTCGCCAACCTAACTCAAGAAATAAAAAAAAAGGAAAAGAATATTGCAGGAACCTCGGGACGTCCCATACAAAGAGTCCTACATTGTTTACCTAGTATGGTATAACAAAATAAAAATTATTGGTCTCCAGACTTTATCTAGAAAATCTAAACTGTATTCTTGCATTTAACCCGAGTGCACGGAGCGGAGTGAGAATCATGTTATAAGATTGGCATGATATGGGAAATTGCTTTGATTAAACTTGCTCAGAAAATCGTATTGGATTCCAAGCTTGTAAGTCTTGTAATGCGTTCAGTCGAAAGTGGAAAAAATATACGGAAATTGGAGAGGTTTTAATCAGCGTGACTACTAGCACAACAAGCATTTCGCTTTCTACAACAAGTGGAAATATCGAATGTTTGCTATGTAAGGACATTAACCAACTAAAGCAATTTATCGCACACATAATAAAAGAATCAGATTATCAACTGCGAAGTTCGAAGAGGAACGACTTACCGAACGTAGTTACCGTAATTTCATTATGCACATACAGCCATGCTCGTCGATTGTAATTTTGCACTAAAGAGTGAAAGAGCGAGAGAGAGAGAAGTAGAGAGAACAAGAATTGTTCCTAGGAAATTGGAAAATTTAAAATCGATATATATATTTATGCACATCCGTTGATATACGAAAATTTATTTCGTTTTACTAATACTTGCGTTTAATGTAAATATGTTTGAGTCCATGTACTTTCAAAACAGATCTTACATTATGTGTAACAAGTTATTTTCTTTGATTATTGTCTAAAATTTAATATTAAAGCATAATACATGTATCTCTAAAACATAATACGAGAATATATATATATGTATATATACATGTATATATATGTATATCTCTACAACAGATCGCGTAGTCTCAAAATACATATGTATTTTTTTTTATTTTTTTTATCAACTACCAAAACATGACAGCAGCTACGGCGTTTAGGTCAATCGCTATAATTGTGAGTATTTGAATACAATTTGACACACGCACGCATATACTCGTATATAAAAGAGTAAAATGATAGATAGATAGATGAGATACATAGGCTTTTCACAATTGACTTGTGCGATAACTTTTAATTGAATTGCGTTTATGTAAATGTAAAGGATTGGGAAGACAACACGTCTACATTGTTTCTAATTTCACAAAGACTGGTCTGCTCTTTGTCGATACATTTTTTTTTTTTTTTTTTTTTAATTAAACATTTTTAAGTCATGTGCAAGTCTCCCTTTAAAATGCGTGTAAAAGTCTTCTTGAATTGTTGATTAGCGAGAGCATAACAGAACGGATTCATTGGACTATTGGCATAGCAGAGGAAATATGAAAACATGTACAAGTGTTCATTGGTACAAGGCGGTTGCCTGCAGAAGCCTTCAACTAAGGCGAGCACATGATACGGTGTCCAACAGGCTACAAAGCAGCCAAGTATAAAAGATATCGTACGAAATGCTTTTCGTGCCCGATTTTCTGATTTTGATTTTTGTCTTCCCACACCAATAACTAACGGTATTGTGGCCTTTTTACTTTTAAAATGTTTGCCTATAGATGAGATAAAGTGTTTTTTACTAGAATTTCTTGCAATAGCTTTTGATGTCGGGTCTGTTGTCCTCTTCTTCTGATTCTTCTTTTCTATGCTCGATTCCTTGGCTAAATTCTGTTCGGCAGTTTGTTCCGTTGTTAGATAATCATCTGAATCGGAATTTTTTGTAGATGAAGCGACTTGTGGTGTGTTAGCGATGACTTGATTTTTCTCGATTGTTTCTTCAATTGTTGTTTGCGGTGGGGAACTCAATTTGTCGACTGCGTTTTCTCGAGCATCTTTTTTCCCTGTATTCAGCGGTTTTGCATTCGCCTGCGGCAATTCACTTGTCAAATCTGTCACACTGACATTATCGTTCTCAGGAATTTTTTCGATGTTCGCCAAATCTGCATTAAAAAATTTCACATGATTTTTTTGTTGTTGTTGTTTTTTTTCGCAAAACATTAGCAAAAAAAATTTACCTTGATACTCGTGTTGCGTATCTGTATCCCTCTTCTCCAGGCGAGTAGCACTATTGACTAACGTGCTCGCTGCAATGAACTTGGCTTCTATGTGAGCCTTTTCACAGGGAAGCGGATTATTAAGGTTATAACTTAAACTACCATTGGTTGTTACTGATGTTAATCTTATTGAGCTTTCGTCCATGAATTGCAACTCTGAATTATTCGCCATAAAATCATAGGTTAGTTGCAAATCACTATTTGTATCTGGCTCGTGGCATGGCGAGTTCGATTGAAATTGCTCTGGTGGTGGCAAAATAGTTTGAGTTAAACTCTGATGATGAATGATTTGACGATCAGAAGTCTCTTCTGTAGATGAATCATTTATTAATATTGAGGACCTTTTAGTCGTCTCATTTAGGTTGCCTCGGCTAACCGTAGTTGATTTATTTATTTCCACAATTTGAGAAAGTGTAGCGCACGATGAACGTTTAGGTCGATCAATTGTTCCATAATAGTTGATCTCGTCTTTGTTTTGTTTAGTTTCTGATTTTTTGCACGAACGTGGGGAACTTTTACCCGACGATGACGAAGGCACAGCCTCGCTAGATTTTGATGTAGTGGGTGTGCATAGGCTTTTAGTGGCGAGCAAAGCCGCTTGTGCACCAAACATTAAACCAATCGAAGATCGTTTACCCAAATTCGGTAGTTTCGGTTGATTAATCAATTGCTGCGTCTGATTAATTGAGCTTTCGTCGTCGGAATCAAATGCCGGACTACTTGAACGTTCGCTTTTCTCGACATCGGCCATTTCAGCTTTGCTTTCGTCGTTGACTTTATCGTCAGAAATCCGCTCATTGATGTCGTCTTCTTGTAACGTTCCATTAATTGAGCCCACAGTATGTGTTAAAGTAATTGATTGTCCGTCCGATAATTTTTTAGTATTTGTTAAAGCAGAATCTTCTTCAAAGTTTGGCTTTGTTTTAAGCATATTTTCTTCAATTACCCCTATGCCAGTGGCATGTCCCGCCACACCCATCGACATTGCACCCGCACTTAACGCGACCATAGATTGCATTTTTCTTTGTTTCGCTTCACTTCGTTTTTGCATTTCATATGCAGTCCGATATATGCCGCCATATAAAATGAAGAGCACAATTAATGTGGTCCAGTAATAGCCTATTATTAAGGCGGTATTGAAAACTGGATCTTTAAGAAATTGAACTGCACACTGGCCAGGCAGCAAATCACGTTTCCCGGTAAAGTGTTCCCATCCAAAGATGGAAATAAAAAATAATAAGGCAGGAATAATCCAAGTTATTGTCACCATATATATAACCCGCCTCTTTGTCCTCCAGCTGCGATATTTGGCTGCTATTTTTACCGAACAGTACCGATCAATTGTTATAAGTAAGACTGTGTATTGAGAGACCAAACAAACGGTGTAATCTACCGAAAGCCATAAATCACAAAGTAACGGTCCAAGATCCCAATATCCCATCAGTACATAAACTGTATAGAATGGCATGGAAACTGTTCCTAAAAATATTTGCAAGTTTTTAATAAAGCATAACAATAGATGCCAGAGATTGACTATATATTTACGCAAGTCCTCTTACCTATTAACATATCAGTCGCTGCTAAAGAGGCTATAAAATAATTACTCGGTTGGCGTATATTGCGATCCACAATGAAGGCGAGCAACACTAAAATATTTCCACCCACTGTTAGTATAATACAAATAGCTAAGCATAACGCTATAGCCACTGTCTGCCATAGTGCAAACGGTGGTAAAACTGGTTCAAGACTTTCGGGGACTGTGTTAGTTGCATTTACACTTTCATTGATATATGCCATCAATTGCTCCAGATCTTCTTTATTCCATGCTTTTAAATCCCCATTATTTCCGATAAAAATTTTACCTAATTGTGCAGCTTCAAGAATGCGTTTACAATTAGTATGCTCCACTAAATGATTATAGACATATCGGCATAGGTTTTCCTGTTCTTTTTTATGCCTCCTGTTATATATGGAAAGGAATAAATTATTGATTGACAATAGGATAAATAAATGTGTTATTAGTGTTTCAGATCATCTTCAAGTTTTCAATTAAATTGGAAAATTAGAGCAGAGAAACAAGAAGAAGAAGACGAGCCATAGCTCTAACCTTTCAGGTTAAAAGAAGTTTCAAAGAAGTATAAGATGTTGCATTCTTTACTGTTTTAGGTTAGGTTTAAGTTTTCATTTAAATTGGAAAACTACTTCAGTCAAATTTAAACCGTGAGTTAGATCTAACCTCTATCAGCTCTCTGCAAGCAAGAACAGTATATATTCAAAGCAACGAACTTAATAACCAGTAAAGAAAGGGTTAATAGTAGTTCCAATGGAGTATTAGATGTCGCATACTTTGCTATTTTAGGTTAGGTTCACCTTTTCAATTAAATTGGGAAACTACTTCAGAGAAATTTGAACCATAAGTCAGATCTAACTCTATCAGCTCTCTGCATGCAAAAAGAGTATATATTCAAAGCAACGAACTCGATAACCACTAAAGAAAGGGTTAATAGGAGTTACAATGGAGTATAGGATGTCGAATACTTTATTATTTTAGGTTAGGTTTAAGTTTTCAATTAAATCGCAAAACTCCTTCAGGGAAATTTGGCCCGTAAATCACAATTTTAACCTTGCAAGTAAGAATATCTTATATTTAAGACGAGGAGCTTAACAACCGGCAAAGTATGGGTTAATCATAGTTTAAATTGTAAGACTACTGCAGGGAAATTTGTTGTGGGCGATCTTATCCCGGTTAAGTTTGTCTGCGTGTCTCGCAGCCTAGCATATTTCCAGATTGGAGTGATAAATTTTGTATGTCTCGATAATTCTTGCCCTCTTTCCGTAAAACGATATTTGCAATAAGCAGCGCGAAGTTGTTCGTAAACACTTTGTAATGAATTCGTCAAAGTAGTGACCGCCTTTCTAAAAAAGGGGTGTTTTTAGCTTAAGATCTATGCAAATAATTGACATTTCAAAGCTTTTAAGGACTGATTTTATTTACCATTGCGTTATGAAGTCCGGCTTAATGGAGTAAATAGGATCCGTTCGATTGAAAAGCTCATCTTGGCTCACATCATTATAGCTTTCAGCTGCACTTGAACTTAACATTTTTGTATTGTTTTCTGATTAATTATGTTAATTATTTTATTTACTTTATTAATTTAATTTATTTTGCTTTAGCAAAATTTTGTATATAAACCAAGGAATATTTTTATAAATCATTGCGTTTCAATTGGCACTTTTTCTAAAACGATGCGCAAACAATGTCCGCCAATGTCTCTAAATAGTTTTGTGATCAGATTTTTTTTTTTTACTCTTGCGTAAAATTTTCCCGATTTATATAACGGATCATATATGTAACTGATAGTTGATCAACTGGTTGCAGAATGGAATTAAAAAAGAAAAAAAATTAAAATCTCTTGCGTGATATTATCAGTTCTGGAGAACTATATATATATATGTATATAAGCGTACGATTAAGTTGATTTTTTAATTAAATTTTTAATTTTCCATTTTCATTATCGATGAACAACGGTAAAGATTTTTACAAGCTATTGATGAAAATATTTAGAAAATCTTGTTTGCTTAAGGGCTTTTATTTTTGGGGCAATGGAGAAGTAACAACGCCTGGTTAACGCCTAATCTGCAAAATGTAGTTTTTATTATGATTTTTTTTTTCTCAAAAATTTATATATAAAACCCTTTCATGATGCAGGATATTTTTTTTAATTAAGCTCATGCCAAACTGTAAAGGAATTTTTCATAAAATTAATCATAGAGAAACCTTTTCAGGTAGATAGATAGGAGCAAAGTATTCATTTGCTGCTTTGATTTTGTTCGCTCAAAATTACAATTTTCTGCATACATACATACATACATACATAATACATATCCTGCATGCATGTATGGATGCATGCGAATCCATCTGCTTTTTAATTTATGCGTATGCAAAGGAAGAACGCGACAGAATCCGCTTTTAATAAACTGCTGTTGTGTAAACACAATCAATATTAAAAAAGTAGTGCTGCTGCTGCTGGTGCTGCTGCAACGTTTCCAAACAGGAGGGGAAGGAAGGGCTGGTTCTTTACATAAGTTCATATCCCCTCCCCTCACACATGTGTACATGTGTATGCATATGCAATTTGAGGGAGCACGACCGTGTGAATGTGCGTTATTGTTTGTCTAGGAAACCACAACATGTTGCATACGTTTTTCTTGTTTTTGTTTCTTTTGCGTGTGTTTGTATGTGTGTTGGTAAAGTTATCGTTACAGAACAATAACAAAAAAAGCAGCAAAGTTACTTTGTGCAAATATTGTTTACATATTTATACACAACAACAAGAACAACAATGAGAACAACCAGCTAATGACGAAAAGGATGCTTGCGGCTGTTATAACCATCCGTATGTGTGTAAGTTTGACACCTTCACCACCAGTTCGCTAGTTATCATGAGTCATTTGTGTATGCGTGTGTTTTTCCATGTTTTTACATATATAAATACATACATATATACATACATACATACATACATACATATATACACACATACATATATACATACATACATACATACATACATACATACATACATATATGCAAACATATAAAATTTATTTATTTTCTAAACTTTATGCAGTAGACCATAATAAGAAAACCCTACGCGAATCAGGTCAAGTACTTGAAAAGTCTTTCTTTCAGACGTTTTACAAGGATTCCTAGTTTAAAGTTATACATGACTGGTGCTAAGGGCACATTAAATTCATGGGGACGTATACAACAATTGGAATAGGGATTTAAGAAAGATCTTCCACATTTTCGTATACCATTCGAATCATTTCAGAAGCTGATCAATATGTCTGTCTACTGGAATATCTGCTGCATTATCTGCATTTCTGCATACCACGTAAAGATTCTAAGGGTCGTGATGATTAGGTAAACTGGCATGTTTTGGCTCGAGAATGAGCTTGAAAATGAAAATGGATTCGATAAAGCCCTTTTTAGATCCACTTCCCATATAAAAATCTTTACAACTACACTTTATAAGGTAGATTTCTTGATGAAAATCAGTAAAAATTATTATTTTCGCTTATTAAAGAAAAAGTGAGAGTGTATGTGTTTTTTGAACCTACTCTAATGCGCTCTTCCCTTCTTACGAAAAACAAGCTTTTTCATGTGCTTTGTATGATAAAAATTGATTCCGCGCTTACTTCCAACTACGCAATCTTTGACTTCTGATCAATTCCAAACCAAGTCTTTTTGTAATAACAAGACGAAGGATTTTTCTTACTATTTTGTACCGAATATGAGTGAAGAACAGGAAAACCTGTGTGTGTTTCATGTTTCGTCGGCATTCTTTTTCCATAAGAGTTCTCGGGCAAAATGAGTCCTTACGTGGCAACAAGGCACAACTTTTAATGTTTCATGGTACAAAGAGATGACGAATACGATGTATAAGCTAAAGTGTAGATGTAGGACAATTGATAGTCAAGTTTGCCCGGCTATTACGCGTTTACTTGTTCTTTTAATTAATAAAACGCTGCTTAGTGGGATTTGCGAGTGGACCTGACGATCAATAGCCATGTGGCCCGAAGGTAAGTAATTCAATTTGAACGGAGGGTAATGCAAGGATTTTTAATCTTGACTAAGCTTTTATCGAGTCGTTGATTCTTGAGCGTTCAAAGGCCTCTTCGTCAGCACTTGTCTTAAGCAGCTCGCTCTAGTGAAGTTTCGTTGTGAGACGCATTGTTAAGCAAATGTAACCTAATCTTATTAAACTTCTCTTCATCAATTGCTTAGAAAGGGCTTCGATGACACACTGAACACTCATTTCGTTGAAACAATTCGGAAAAAGCGTCCAAGCAACAGATTAAATGCTTTAGGAAAAAAATGTTACCGACCTCTGTTGAGCATAATTTCTACGCCAAAGGAAATAATGAGCATCTGTTACGATGGAATCGTATGGAATTGATAATCGGGAAAGTCAATGATTTAGGTTTGATAATAGTTTAGGTAATTTTTACGCATGTTCCATAGTTCTACTTATTATTTACTTAAAGGAAATTTATTAACCTTTTCACTGACGGATGGTGAATAAGTCATATAGAATTAAGGGGCGCACCTTTTCTAATGGGTTTACATACGCTTAGTATACATCGTCTTTGGCTTTTATCAAAGTTACTAAAGCATCAGTTCGAGTTTTTGCATTACTTGGGGTGGGCAGATATTTATTTCCATGAATTGACATCATTAACACTGTTACTTGTATTACTTAAATTGAAATGAAGCACACTTTCCATAAAGTTCAATATGTATACATATTAGGTTAAGGCAAAAGCTCTGCCGTGTTTCTTGTCAGTTTCAAATAATTTATTGCTTTTTCTCAAGCAATTTCTTTGTAGAGTTTGAATAGTCAGAGGAATGCGAGGAACTAGATTTTGAAAGACCTATCCGAGGCAAATACTAGGTAGTACGCATCGCAGATTAATGCGCAGGCTTCTCGAGTAAGCAAAGTAATGCGGGTACGATCCCATCTACCCGCTCGCGATATATACAAATTTTTGATTAAAACTCTATTATACGAGGGACTTTTGTGGTGTTCTTGTTTTGGAAGGTAAACGAAACCTTTTTCTTTAATAGTGTCTTATGCTTTATTGAGATAAATGCAGAGCAATTTGTTGACCACAATTTCTCTTCCTTTCGAGGTAACTTATAATGCACTGGATATTGTCTATCGCTCCATTGGCAAAGTGCCGCGTATCCTACCACTCCAGCCATTTTCACCAGAGTGGTTCAAGCTTGTTAACCTTGACACAATTTTTTTTCTTATTTGTCTTAATACACACCCATGAAGAAGGATGGAGGTACATTCATCTTCTCATAACATTCGTCACAACCAGAAGGAAGTTGCAGATGTATTTCTGATTAGCATGAAATTCTGAATGGATTAAACCATGTCCGTCCGTCTTTGAGGTACATGTTGCTGACACTCTCCCGGTCACAAAACTAAAGATATCGACTTGAAGTTTGGTACAAATATTGGATGAAAAATGGGGTAAATTGGCACGAGGGCACGAGCCCACATTGAAACGTAAGCTGATTTCGGTTTTTCTAAACAAAACATTTGTGGATTTCTGCTCATTACACATTATACATGTACTTCACAAAAATTTTTACTATTTATGTGCAAAA
Organism: Glossina morsitans morsitans; assembly: GCA_001077435.1. NCBI lineage: Eukaryota > Metazoa > Arthropoda > Insecta > Diptera > Glossinidae > Glossina > Glossina morsitans. The sequence goes on from CCAG010012076.1 coordinate 29,426, forward strand.
ATGGAAGAAAATCGTCCACGCCCATCCAACGTTATATATGTTTTGAGGTTTTGTGCTCATTAATTATAAGGTAAACAAGCCAGAATATTTAAAAAATTTGTTTTGCACCTTCCTCAAATGAAGACACATTATTTCCTTAAAAATGCTTTAGTTCTACATACATTATGGGGGACACCACGACGTGGAGGATTAATTTTTTCTTACCAACACCATCAATATGGGTATCAAATAAAAGGACTTTGAGAGTGGAATGCGACAAGCTAGGTGTGTTAATTGTAAGTTAATTATGGTGGACACCACGACGTGGAGAATTAATTTTTTCTTAACAACACCATCGATATGGGTATCAAATAGAAGAACTTGGAGGGCAAGCTAGATGTGTTAACACTAATTTAGGTATAGTGGACACCACGATCTAATGGATTAATTTTTTACTTAACAAAACCTTTTAGTGAACTAACAGGCGGAAAATAAATTTTATCCCTCATTTTCTTATGAAAATAAATAAAAGCGCTAGAGGACGTTAGAGACTTGAATGGTGATGGGTGTGCGCTAGAGATTGAAACGGCTCCAGTCACATACAAAATTTCTTACTTTAAAAATATATGAAATATTTTTGGTTTAAAATTGGGCAGAAATTTCTCTTCGACCCAATATCTTAGTTTGATGATGTGTTATCATTAGCAATAACTTGGGTTTTTCATAAGAACAGAGCAGAGTGCTAAAGATATACACGTACGTATAAAAGTGTTTTGATTTATGTTGCTTCGTATTGCGTTCCTAATTAGTGACGCAAATAGAGGCCTTCATCTGTTATGGATTAAATGGTTAAGAGTAAATTATTTAAGAATTTCTATGCAAAATTTTCACGAACAGATGTGAGATATTAGTCATCATGATCGAAATGTTTTTCGTTGCAGGGCTTGAACTGCTTGAAAGCGAGAATTAAGAAAATTGTTAATTAAAGGTCAAAAGCAAACTTCAAACTTAAAGAGCTCAACTTAAAGCGAAAATTTGTACCATGATTTCGTAATTTTCATCAATTTAATGTTTAATGCAACCTTTTAATGAATAAATTCCAAGGTTTTATTGTGGGTTTCTCAGCACTCTTAACTCATATGTTCTCATATTGAGTAACTCGTTTTATCATTGATGCATCAGTGTGCATCTAACATATGGCATAAGACAATGTGAACAAGCATAAAAGATTTAATGCAAAAACAACAACAAAGACATCTATGCTCACCTTCATCTCAAATCAAATAAATATATAAATAATGCAAATTTTATTTTAAAGTTTTTTTTTTTTTTTTACTAATTGAGGACGCATCGTCATGGATCGAATTTCTTTATATCTTATTATGACAAAGCTTATATCAATAATTGTTATTAAGTTGCAAAGTGTTGACGAAAATGTTTCGAATTTTTTAATCTTTTTCGAGATGACTAGTCGAGCAAGTAAGAATCATGACTGGCAAGTTAGTGTTCGCGAGTTCAAACCTCAAGTGCGTTAGAGTTTACTTTGATTGTAGCTAGAGTGCTGCGTACTCAGGGCACAGATATTAGGCTGGACTCGCTTCTTTCCCACGTCTTTGTCCTTGTCATGACTTCTTTGTGATCCGACTACGTAGCTGACATCCCCTGAGAAAAGTTCCAAAAACTGTTAGCGTTTTTTGCTTAAATAAGATCTTCTCTACCTACCAATCATCGCCTCAGGATTAGTACAATGACCTACAGTCCATAAATTGTTTATATGTCATTAAAGATGACTTCAGGGATCGAGTTGCTATATATCTTATTGAAGATCGCGAGATTTGGTTGGTGAACTGAATACTAACTTTTTTATAAGCCTCCCATTATGGAAATTTTGGTCAGAGCTTTTGGTGAGAACATATTGAAAACAGAACTTGCAACACCTCACTGCTCAGTAGGAGTAAGAGAAACTCTACAAATTCGTTTGTTCTTATCTTTATCAAACCTTCCTAGTATATTGTTTCCTTAAGTCTTAATTCACGAATACTTAAGTAACATATTCGGGACAATTATTCTTCAGTCCCTCTACACCACATTTGCTGATCTTTTAAAAACAAAAGTTATCACAGTTTTCGTAAAGCAATCCTTTTCTTTCGCTCGACCTCCTTTACCGTACCGTGTGATTACAAGCCACAATCTCCCTATCTCCCTAAATACGCACACACGCCCACAGTGTAGTCAGCTTTTCGAGAAATTCATTTTCGTAAAATTGTCAAAGAATTAATTTAACAAAATAATGTCGATTTGTGAAGTGATCTTTTCAAAGTTTTTGAATTATTTTCTTATTCCATTTTAATGTCATTAATAAGCTCTGGGCTCTGGGATTTTGTTTATTTTCCAAATGATGATTTTCAGTTGATCCAACAACACAATGAGTATAAGAAACTGAACGGTTTTTAAGAAAATTGAATTTTTATTTTTAAATCCTTGCAAAATAAAATACGTTGCAATAATCTCTTCAATGCTTCAATGCAGAGGGTGGAGGTCATTTAGAATTCCCCCGGAAGGAATGTCAATGTGTGTTGATGTCTAACAAATAGAAAAATGCGTATTTGCCCAGGTGACATATGAACGGTATACAAAAAATGGTGCGAAAAATACATCAAAAATTCTCTCTGATGGCGAATTCGCACTTAGGCCTGCGTTAAGGAGAATATTTATTTATAATTTATTTATTTATTTAGCTATCGGCAGCTACATATCATTATGGCTCATAATAAAATCTATATGTAATAGATAAACGATTGGGAATCAATTATCCTATGCCTTCGAATACTTAATCCTAAGCCTATTAAAGCAACAATAATAGGTTTCATATGGGAAAAAAAACTTTATTAAAGAGTTAATAGAGGACTGGGAGTTACGTCCACCACCACACGACATAATATACCCAACCAAACACAAAATTGTCGGTAATCTTACTCTTACAGTCATTCAACTTATTAGTAGACCTTAAGTCAACTTAGCTTGGAAAGCATATTTTGGAATTCCAAAAAAACCCTTTAGAAGATATATACACATTTGAAGAGATTTTGAAAACCAAACCACCATGAGGTTGTTTTTCTATTTTTTTTCAACAACCCACGTTACGAGGTAATGCAAGTCGCGCATAGGAGAAAGCATAGCTAGCCTTACAACGTATTAGGTCTAAGGCAAGGAAGTGCCTAAAGAATCAAGACGGGATAATGAAGGCAAGCTCATTCTGTAAGAAGGAGCAGGTCACAGCAAGACCCGCGGTTTATTTAGACTAATTAAAAGAAACCTCATCTGGTAAGGAAGAAGTGTTCTTTGCTCTCTCCATCTAAACCCGCGAAGAGCGAATAGGAGACATTGTTTCTGGTCCGATACCAGCAAAGCTGTAGTTTGGTGACCAAACCACTGAAGCGTACGTTTTTTGTGACATTAGAATCGTTAAACTTTTTGGCCGACCTTTTCATAAAACTAAGACATGACCAGGAGATTTTTATATTAGCGTTCAACAAATTGAAATGAACTCGAACCCGTTTAAATGTAAAATTTTGAATTTGAACAGAATTCGTTTCTATAGATTGTTAATTTTTTTATTATTTAAAGTGTTGACATGTTGAACGTTGATGGCCGTCATTCTTTTGTAAAGCATTGGTTTTAGACAACAATGAAATATGGCCGCAAGGAAGCGGAAAGTAGGCACCATTGTTATCTTCGCTTCTTTTATAATAACGCAAAAGGAGAAAATATGAAAAGAAATATCCTTGAGTACGTACGTACACAAATACGCACAAATACAAACAGTGGAGACATTTACATACTACATGTAGTACTGCAACGACGAAATTTAGGTCTACAATAAAACAACATGAGCCAAAAAATGTTATAAAAAGTTATTGCTTAAATAAAGTGAAAAAAAAAACGAAAATTGTACTTAAGAATTCCAAAAACATAATGATAAAGTAAAACTCCTCTATTCTTTCATTATACATTTTTATAATCGTATAAGTTTTTTTTATTGGCGGAAAATTGCGTTAATTTATCTCATCTAAGTTTTTATGACTATGCTGAAGGCAAATTATACCCATATTAGAACATAACAAGTAAGAAAGTTATATTCGGCAGGAGCCGAATTTCGCGTACCCACCAGTAAGCTTTTCGCACTCTACCCTCCAAGTTCTTTTGTTTGGCACCCATATCGATGGTATTGTTGGGAACAAAATAACCCCAACGTTGTGGTGTCTATTGAAAATTAACACACTTAGCTTGCCGTATTCTACTCTCCAAATCCTTCTATTTGACACCCATATAGATGGTGTTCTTAAGAAAAAATTAATCGCGGTGTCTACCATATTTATTTTAGGGTTTTTAGGGATTTTTAGGCAGCTAATATATCTTCATTTGAGGAGTGTACAACATCTTTTTCGCCTTATGATAAATAAGCATAAAACCTTAAAAAAGTGAAAAAAATTAAATTTAGTTACTGTTGTAACTTTATGTGGGCGTGGACGATTGGTTCAATTTTTCGATCTAGAGAGCAAAGTGTCTCGTAAAGCAAATTTCAATCTTCCTACTTGAATAATTTCCAAGTAACGACCAAAAATTAAAACTATTTGTTAGAAAAAACTGACTTGTGTTCAGTTTATGCTTCACTGCAGGTTTCTGATCTTACCAATTTGGCCCATTTTCCATACCAGCCTGCGTACAGAAACTTTCAATGTTCCTTCCAAATTTGAAGTCGATATCTTAATTTTTGCGACCAGGAGGAGGTTCACAACAGGTACCACACAGACGGACAGACATGGCTAAATCAAGTTAGAATTTCACGCTGATCAAGAATATAAATACTTTACAGGGTCTCTGAAGCCTCCGAAGCTACATTTTGCAAAAAAAAACAAATGAATGTTTTCCCAACTTACAGTGGTGGGTACCAAAAGTATAGTTCTCGAAAAAAGAGACATTTTGAGATAATAAGTGAAAAGTCTAGATGCTTGTAATGCGTTTGACCTAATAGTGATACTTATACTCGAATAGATGTCGACTGCCTGTCGTAAGAATTATGAAAAGTCGTGGGAAATTCATTTTAATTTGAACAAATATTTCGATTTAATAAATAACTTTTTTGTCTTATCAAATATTTACATTGCATTCGCATAGCATACTTTTAGGATTCTTTTTTTTAAATTTTAAAAGCATACCTTCCCACACTGCCAATAAGAGATTTTAAGTATTAAGAACGGGTAGTTGAAGTTAGTTAAAAGATCCCCATGATTGTCGTTAAAATGAATTAAAAATTAATGAAATGAGAAAAGTGTTTTCGAATGCTTGACAAAAGTTCCACATAAAGGAGGAAAAGTTTATTAAAAAGAATACGCATTCACATAAAGCGACGGAATAACAATGCCTGAAATTCCTGTATGACACATGGAAACCTGGAACGGCGTTGCGAACGCTACTGAAATATTTTACCGAAGAAAATATAAAACTCGCTAAATTAATTTTCTGTCACCAGTGTCGTACCAACGTCTTCAAGAGCTTTTCTGACAGAAAACTCTACTTTGCCTAGAAGTATTTGGAAAACTAGATTTTCTTCAGATGCAAGCTGAGGTGCAGCTCGTTATAAGAAGGACTAAATCAACGAAACATACAACGACAAGAACAATTGATGCAATTGCGTTGATCATTATTGAAAAGCCATTGTAGGTGGATTTTTGAATCTCATATTGCAAAACCTGTCTAGGAACTATTAGTAGGCAAACTAAAACGTGCCACTGTCTCGATATTTTTCTTTACAATTAACGCTTTTTCAACTGATTACTTAATGTGGCCGTCACTCTTGTAACAAATAGCAAACAGAAGCTATGCCTAGAGCAACTTGGTCTTAGTTTTCGTAAAGATTCTTATAGAGCTATCACTTCAAACTTGAAGTTAATTACAATCATCAAATTTATTCTTCTAGCATTTTCAACTCTTGGGGATTTAGTATACAGTTGCCCTGAATTGTAACAACTAGAAATAACGTCTTTGGTTTTAAATTCAAACTAAATTCTTTTCGGTTTGTTTCCTTTTTTAAATCTTTATGGATTTATGTCTATGTATCTAGCCTCACGCTCAGCTTATTCGTTTATCTTTCTAAGCATCCCTGAACTATTCCGTCCTTCCAGTCCTCGTAAGCAAGCGAGCTCGACACCCGCGTACCCATGCTTCCTACCTTTCCCATTCCGTCCATATGCCCATTCTTTCAGTCCGTTTGTTTAATTCAATGTAGATCTTCATACATTCATGTGCATTATTTGTGTCTATGTACTTTTCAAGCCCTCCAACCAAGCCAACTGTTCGTTTCATGCCGCCTGATTACAGTTCCAATCTATACGACCATCTTTCTACCTATTAGTCCGTTTACTTGTCCTTATATTTGTTCGTCCGAAAGTTCCTCTCGCTGTCTCTTTATATATACCGTTCTGCTTTAATGCCCATCTAATGTCCTGACTTGGTAAGGTAAGAACTTGGGGTCGGATGTTATTCGCCTGTCGGATTACCTATCTGCCTTGTCCACTTATCCGTCGGTTGCTTCGTCGTTGATATCTCACTCAATGGAACCAAAATTTATATAAAAGTTTAAAGATTCTCGCATATAAACTTCGAGTCAGCTTCGGAAATTAATCGTGAAATCGCCTTACACGTATTTTACCTCGTCGAATATTGAACTGAACTGGATAAAAGCAAACATTTCAATATTGGCAACAGAATTTAAATCTTGGCACTGGCAGAATTTTTGTGAAACTACTTAAAAGGTTCCAGGATAAATCCACAATTATTAAAAACTATGATGATGGCTTAGGCAACATTTTTAGGACTTTTAAATACCTAAAAATATCATCTAAGTGAATGCAATCCATAATATGCTTCCAGGCGATTTTCCAAATATTATCTCGAAGTGCTTATCACTCACTCACTATGAAATCATTCAAAATAATTTAATTGCTAATTAATAACGTAATTGCATTAAGTTCGTTTTGCAACATGTTCCTCATTTATATTTTGAGTGTATACGTTACGCGAATTATTCTGAATTATTATTAAACACTTTTAATTGATAGAAAAAAAACAACTAAAAGAAGAAATTAATTGTGGCCGGATTTTTATTTAATTTAATAAATATGTAAACGGTCATCAAATAAATCTTTGTGTAGATATTTTCGGTTTATTACCAAAAAAAGGGGGGGGGGGGGGGGATGGCACAAAGATTATTATTATTACGGTTTTTACTTGAAATACTTTTTCCATTTCCGTTCAATATAAATCAAATTATTTTAGAGACAAAAATAGATCTCACAATAAGTTAAACGATGACACTGGAAACGCTTGGTGATGGTGAACTTTTTATTTAAAACATTGCACAGACATTGCTTGATGGGCAACAAAAAAAAGTTTTACAAAAACGTTTAATCACTTCGAGTAAATCCGAAACTTAACGTGTTTACAGCCGTACAGACTAAAGAAGACTGTTGCTTTTTATGGCGCAAACACCGTTTTAGGACTTGTCTGCAAAAGGACGAAAGCGACAACAGTTGGTCGTATGGTTGGTTTTTTCATGTTGTATATATGTATGTACGTCGTAGAATTTTGGAGACCAGGTACAACTAACTGTATTTTTATGTACAGGTACATAACATTCATATAACAATGCGAAGGAAAGAAAGTAAATCGCGTAACGAATGAAAGAGTAAACGATGAATTTTTGCCACACCAACGTCGTGACGTGACGTGACTTAAAGAGAACTCTCCTTATCAAATAACTTACGAAATTCCCAAAGAATATTTTGTGGTGTGCAGTTGTAATGATGATAATATCTTATTGTTGTTTTTGCATTTTCATTATTTAAATACAGCTTCGAACAACAGCGTACGGAAACTTTAAATATATTTGTATACAACTAGACGTTTACATCGGCTGAGCTGGCATAGAGACGTAGCCATTTCATACTTTGAACACTTGGAGCCTTACGTACATACTTATGGCTTGTCCTCGTTTATACTAGGAATAGGATGGATTTGGTTTTTTACACTTGTAAAAAACTAAGAAAAAAGAAGAAAAGAAAAACAACTAAGAAAATTATGAGTACCTTGAAGCGAATTTTAAATACTCATCGGTTCGAACCGATATTGGTTTTGGGGGTATAAGTGATCGTGAAAATTTTCATTTTAAACACTTTTCAATGTAACTTATCAGACTGTCAATATTAGTGAAACGGCACAAAGTGCCCCTAAGATGGACAACAAAGAGATGGACAGATGGACAAAGATAAGTATGATTAAACTGACTCAGAACCATAAGACAATCAAGATTAGAAATGTTTTTATTAAATTTCCGGCACAAAGTGTCTCTAAGATGGACAACAAAGAGATGGACAGATGGACAAAGATAAGCGTAACTTAACTAAACTGACTCAGAATTATAAGACAACCAAGCTTAGAAATGTTTTTATTACATTTCTGTTATACACTTATAACCGTTACAAATCGAATGACATACCAAATATATCCTTTTCCTTTGCTAGAGTAAGGTACAATTTATTTGCTTTCATAGTTTCCCTTTATTTACTTGCATTGGGCATATATTGTCTACTTGGCCCCAAATAATGATTTACGTCAAATTTCTTCCCTCGTCTGCGACGAGAAGATCTTATTTGTATGTGCTTTCACCTTTCTGGTTAAGGTCAACCATGATCTCAGTTGAACACTTCGGTTGAATATTTGGCGGGTCTTTTTAATCTGATTTCTGATCTGATCAAAATTTTCGATGTCTTTGGGGTCTCGTTTTAGTCTGCCAACTATAATGGTGGGCTGAAGACAATTCCGAAAAGTTCATCTATGGAATTCAGGCAAGAATGAAAACCTTATCTCTCGGTTGACAGGCTGGCTGAATCAATCTGAATCATTCATAATAAATAATCATATAATTTATGGAATTTCCGACACTTACTATTGGAGGTTTTTTTTGACAGGATTCAGGGGATGTACCATATGCAGGTAAGATGGTGATTGTCGGGAAAAAGGCAGGGAGATAGGGAGTGGCCGCATTCTAATAGATCTTATCTTGCTCAAAACGGTGGGATTGATGTGTGTGTAGTGGTTACAAAAACAAATTCATGTAATTAGTCTGCTTAGTCTGCTTTTGGTAGATTAGGTCTATCTTCATGGCAATATTTTCTCAAGTATATAAGAGCGTTGCATGGTTTTCCTTGCTGCGAATGTTACATGGCAAATAACCAAATTAATATACCCCTAACATATATAGATGCTAGAGATAAGAGGTAAAAATCCATTGAAAAAGTGTACACAGTGTCTGCATAATTCAATTAGTAATACAACTTTGGATCTTGGGAATTTATCGGTTTTATGAATTAACAAGAAACAAAGTTATGTTCGCCTTTTAAACGAATCTTGAATACTCTACTCATTAGAAAAATTATATATATATAGTAGATATCATTTCATTGATGTTAGACGATCAGTCTTACTTTCCACATAGAGTTTTAAGACAGTCTCAGGCAATCTTTTTATTAAGGCTTAAAACAGGATATTACCTCTAGGTAAAATTAAAACAAAAACCTAACGTAACAAATAATCTTTTAACAGAATAAGGAGAAGAAAGAGAGAAGGAGAGCTTTTGTTTTTTATCTTAATTTTAACAGATTTAAATTGACAATTCGTAGACGGACGGACATCCGATTTAACTTTGATCAAGCACATGCACACATTTTATGAACTTGGAAGCGGAACATATAGATAGGATAAAGACCAAGGCATAAGGCTTTGCACACCTTAAGGATTACGAAAGTAAGGAAGGAATTAATTGACTTTCATTTTTCAATATTATTTTTAAAAAGTTTCTTCAACTAAACCGTTGTCGAGAGTTTCCAACCATACGTATACGTAGTGATAAAATGTGCATTATATTGTATTAGTAACGAAAATGGAGAGGGTTAACGTAAAGTGCAACGTTGGCAATTAGGATTTGAATTAAACGAAAACAATAAACTCATGTAGAGCTCACTTAAAATCGATGACGGTAGACCACCGCCTTAGTAAAAAGCCTAAAAGCATATATATATGGTTGTGCGAAACCAAAAGATTGCATGTATAATACAGTAACGCTAATAATGTATTTGCAATAGTATCGAAGCTATACTTTGTTTGTTTTTGTTTTTTTTGATTTTTATGCCCATAAATACTATGACGATACACTTTGGGTGCATAGAAATGCGCATGTGGCTATAGGCGTATATGATTTTCCGGTTTTCTCTGCTTACATAGGTTTACATACATTACATATGAATGCCACATGTTGCTACACACACACACACACACACGCGCACACACACGTACACATACATGCTTCTCGTTACATAAATTCATCAAATGATGATTGAACTTCATGACAATGCAAATTGAATTTCGTCAAAAACAGAATGCACTAAAATCTTGAAACTCGTCAAAATACGAAATATGAAAGATTTAATTAATTTTCGATTTTGCATGCAATTGTTTTAATTAAACTATTATTAGATTTTTACATATACACACATACAATATATGAATGATTGCATTGACCAAAGAATTTTCAATCACTGAAGTGATTTTGCTTAAGCGGAAGCCTTTGGTTTTTGAAAAGTGTATTAGAATTGTGGTAATCACCTCGAACACTTGTAAAGGATTGAATGGGGAAAGGTCTTCAAGCACTTCATATATAATCTAAATAAATACCAGGAAATCTTTTATCTACGAGCAATGGAAAGATGCCCAGAGAGTGGGGGAGAGGGCCTGTAAGGTGGGGCGGGGGTGGGAGAGAGATATGAAGCATTCATATAGTTTATCATATCCTGTGTAACATTCACACATGCGTACTAGAGAGCCCATAAAGCGCTTCGACAGTCTCCCCGTTTCCATTCCCGTTCCCATCCCCGTTTGATGGCTTGCGTTAAAGTAAAAATTCGTACAAATATTTTCTTATCTTACATTTACGCTATCCTATCAAATTAATCGCTCCGTAACATGCCTTCCATTGCCACAAATTAACAAAAAAAAAAAAAAAAACAAGGCGAACAATAGCTTACAGCAAGTTTGCGCCTTAGCTTTTTGCTTTTTTTTTATGCGCCTGTGTCTTACTTAATGTAATCGCAAATAAATATTTTACAAATACATATGCACATCTTGCATGCACGTCTTGTATGCAAGGCAATTTCAATTGTTTGCGTACACGATATGAACGCTATTTTGTTGCTTCTTCTTACTTATTTTACTCAACTGCCGCGCATAATAAAATGGAGAGATGCATTAACTAAACCCCGCCGCCAATGAAAACTCATTTTACTTATTCATTTTGTCACTTCGTTTGTAACACTCAGCCGCATTCATTCGAGATCCCATTAAATCCTCTACACTTTCACGGGTTTACTATGCTGACCTTACCGCACTCTAATTATTTATACGCAACACATATACGTACGCAATCAGAATGCAGAAAAATCATCGACAATCACAATCACGACAGCATAGCCTCTATACTCTAGAACAATGCAACGGGGATCACTCAAAGTATTTATACTTTCTGTAGGGGATTAACAATCCATCCATACATTCATTCATTCGTGTCGTACTTTTTTTTTTTAAAAGAATTTAGAAAAAACCGGTTGAAAATTCAATAGAAATCATCTGGGAGGGGTCTTTACAGGTCTTTGAGTTGGATTTACACGGGTGTTCGCAGTTTCGTAGGGGATAAATTCTTTGTAATCCCTGTAACGTATGTAGTCTATTGAACACATCTAACAGAAATGAATCCAAATCATAGATGGGCTCGAGAATCCGTTAAAATCACTTTATCGCGAAATAATCATTAAATGTGTTTGCAATACGAGCCGGTTTCGAGAATTAAATGATATACTAAAGCGATCGTATCGAAATGGTTTGCTTTCGTTGTTGATGAATAGCCGTTAGACAAAAAAAAAAAGATGTGGAAATCTTTTAAAAACTGTGAGGCAGATTTCTGCCGCTACTCTGGTGCCAGGGCTAACTCTTACTTACTCACTAACACGTTTTCGTAGCTAAGGGAAACGGAGACAAAATCAAAGCTTCCGCGTGACGTCGTATTGGTCGGTTGACTGCCCCATTCAGAAGAAGCAAAAATCGCAAGGCGGAAATAGTCAGTCCCTCGACTTAAACGACTTTCGGACTTCCGCCAAGGTTGCCTTTTGATAACCAATCTTACACACATCCGTCGTCGTCATGTCAACTTATTACTGTAATTCAAATCTTACACTGCCTTAATGCAACAATCCCCCCCACTCCAAGACAAAGGACATGTGAGGTCAAAACGAGGGACGACTTTGAGTTCTCACAAAACTTGAAATTCGTAACGAATGCATTTAATCGAGTTTTATTAACGAAGCTTAAAAATGTTAACGTACATGGCGACCTATCTGACCAGTTATTCAGCAGGCGTTCCCCGTTCGTATGAAGACCTACGATGGTTGTAGATACAGGAAGAAGAAGCAGTGTTTGTAGATGAAATTTTTGCGCCGTGTTTTCGTGGTATTGTACTGTGTATAGGCGGTACGTGGACGATGTAGACCCGATAGGCATTTACTGCAGCATAGGCCATAAGCCAAAAGTCATTAAGTACATCTGCATTCAGCCGAGACGTAGCCTAGGCATAGTAGCTATAAACCTAATAGAACCCTTCTTGATGAAGCATTCTTTATGTAATCGATCTACCGATGTTTTTTTTTTCCATTAGATCCTTTAATCGACACTTTAGAAAATGTAAAAGACGTATTTCCAAGATTTTCAAAAGAATGCTGAGACTTCCGTTCTACAATGGACTTGACGCGGCCTGCAAAACAAAGAAGGAAGACTAAAGACGCTAGTTAAGTGATGATAAAAGCAATATTCGACTTATCTTCTTCTTTCTTTTTTCCTTTTGGTTGGCCATCGCGGCAAAGTCTCCCACAAATTTTCGCAAGATGGTAATCATGTCTGTTTGTCCGTCTGCTGTGACCCTTCTCCTACTCGCAAAAATTACTGATATCGACTTTAAATTTAGCAGAAACATTGGAAGTTCTTGCACGCAGGTTGGTATTGAAGATGGGCCAAATTAGTTGAAGGACACGCCCACAGAACCACGTAAACGGAGAACACCTCTGTTTTTCAAAAGGGATGAAAAATTTGTTTTTTTGCTTTTACTCATAAACTAGAGCAAATAAATATCCAACGATTTAAACGCACATTCTATGGGCGATGCTGTACTGCCGCTGTACACAAATGGGAAATATTGACCACGCCTACCCAATATTGTAGTGTATCACAGTTTCATAGTTTTTCAATACCTTTATGACGCAGTGCCAAATTTTCAATGCACCTAACCATGTCCGTCCGTTCGTCAGGATCAAAAACATATACAGAAAATTGGAAATTTAGTTCTTTTACTTTTTTTTGCCTCTTTTAGGATAACGGTGAGGGTGTAAAAGATTCGGTCACGACCGAATATAATTTCCTTACAAGTTTACGTTTATCATGTTAGCATTACGATAAGTAGTCTGCTCTCTATAACATATTAATGATCAGTGTATGTGTTACTGTTTAGCTTTCGTATATTATAAACATAGCTTACAAATTGATGTTTGAACAGCGTTGACATATAGGGTGTCGTATAATTACAAAATAACACCGTTATACTCACGTAGTATGCCAAAATTTCTTTCTTTTTATTCTCTCTGTCACATATATTACACACAGCAGTTATTGGCCGTATTAACGTAATTTACTTTTGAAGGTTAATGTATTTATGTGAGTATAAAGGGAAAAAGTTAATGTTGTCGTCAGGGCTCAATATTTTTTAGATTATAATTTTTAAGAAATATATTATTTTAATATTTTCACATGTATATTTATTTTTTTTATTTATTTATTTATTTATTTTCATTCTTCACATGCAGGAACACAACTAAAAGCAAATGACCGTCGAGTTCAAATGCCTCTTAAAGTAAATCTTAAATTAATTATTATTAAAAACTAGTATAAGTATAATAAGACAAATCAGAAGAAAAAGAAGGAAAGGGAAGTACACAATCAGCACAGGGCCACACCCACAACCGGTACAGGACCAAATTGCAAATGAACCCCTAAGCCATCACAAACATGCATAAGCTTGGCAACCAAAATGGATAACAACAATTCATTTTCGAATCAAAAACACTTAAGAAAGAAAGATAAAGCTGGTTTAAATACGACATAGGCAGATCACGTGTGTTAAGCAATGTGGCTTTAATGAACTTTGGAGAGTCCGATAATGAGAATAAACGATAGACGTCATTTAGGTTCTTGCAAACAACTCTGAGCGGGTTAAACAGCTCATAAGCCTAACCAAGGTGAAGTGCCTAGAGAAGCGGTTAGCAACATTGAAACTTATTTCGTGAAGTAAAGAGGGCGAGTCAATAGCACCGTTTCTTACTTTAATAACGAAGGAGACTCCAAGAACAAATCTACGTTTCTCAATAGACGGTAAGGACAACAGAAGCAACCTATTTTCATAGGGGGGAAGAGAGGCAATCGGATCCCAACCCGAATTCCTCAGGGCAAACAGCAAGAATTGCTTTTGTATAGATTCAATTGAATCTACATAGCACCTATATGAAGGAGACCACACAACAGAAGCATACTCCAGTATAGGTCTAACCAAACACGTATACAGCCTTTTACTAATATAAGGATCATCAAGTTCTTTGGACCACCTCTTTATGAAACCCAGCGCGCACCTAGCTTTGCTTAACGAGAACTCGACATGCAAGTTAAAGCGTAACCTATGGTCAAAGAGAACACCTAAGTCAGTGAACGACTCGACATCGTTGTGTGAATCTATGAAATAGTGGGTAATGAATGACTTCCTTCTTGAGAAAGAAAGCTTCTTACATTTATTTAGGTTTAGCGTCATATGATTCGACGAGCACCATGCCACAAAATTATTCAGGTCAGTTTGAAGCTGAAGTGATTGCGATTCTAAGGTTTCACATCTAACAGTTTCATTCTAACAGTTTCAAATCATCAGCATACATTAAGATCTGGCTGGATATAATCACCAAAGGCAGGTCATTAATGTATAGATTAAATAAAATGGGTCCTAAGTGGCTACCTTGAGGTACACCTGACGTAACAGGGAATTCATTTGAGGTGGTGAAGTTAAACAACACCCTGAATGATCTATAATGCAGATAAGAGCTTATCCATTTAACTAAGTGAGAAGGGAAGCCAGAGGCTTGAAGTTTAAAGATAAGTAATTTATGATTAACCAAATCAAACGCTTTGCTAAAATCAGTGTATATGACATCAGTACGAGAGCCACTAGAAAAAGACTTGGAGACATGACCGTAGATCTTCCTTTTCGAAAGCCATGTTGAAGTGGAGAAATATACGATTTGGAGGCAAAAGCCAGATGCTGAGTGACAATACTCTCGAATAGTTTAGGCAAGACCGTCAACTTAGCGATGTCTCTATAGTTCTCAACAAGTTGTCTACTCCCACATTTGTGAATAGGAATGATAAAACAACTCTTCCACGATAAAGGGAAAACATCTAGATTCAAGGACTGATTAAAAATCTGAGAGATAACGCCACATAGCTTAGCGGCGCAAGATTTAAGTACGCATGACGGAATTCCATCAGTTCCACGCGCACAACTGTATTTTAGGGAACTCAACCCTTTAAAAACGTCATCTTCAAAAATAACCAATTTAGGTATAGAAACCAAGTTAGTTATAGGGTAAGGGTAGTTAGCTGATAAATCAAAACTAGCAGTCGAAAAGTTTCGTCGGAAGTACTCAGCAAACAGACTTGAGATTTCAAAATCATCCGAGGAGTCAGAGCCCTTAAAAGAAATATGCGAGGGATGTGCGGAAACCTTTTTTTTGAATTAACAAATTTAAAGAAGTATTTGTGATTAGCAAACAGAGAGGATCCAATGAACTGAAGGTATCTGCAATAATATTGATGGTTGAGGGAGTTAAATGCCTTGCGGCTGAGTAAGCGACATAGTTTAAAGAAGAGCCACTTTTCAAAAATTTCTTGAACAGCCTGCTTTTCCTATTCTTATAATATCTAATTGTCTTATTAAACCACGGAGGACACCTTCTTCGAGGTCGGCACTGCTTAATCGGAACAGATGCAGCCATAGCAAGATTTAATGTATTGTAGAACGATGACAATGAGCTTTCTATACTTCCGATTGAAAAATCAAGCCTCAAGATGAAAGATGAGATTTTAGCAATACAATATTGATTTTATGAAAATCATAAAATTTGCTAGAAAAGGTTGGATTTGGAATATTAAGGCAGTTCAACGAACCATCATACTTGTGATGAAAGGAAATGCGCATTGCTGGATGATAAGGATCCTCAGGTACACTCAAAGGTGAACATCGATTAACATTAATCTTAGGAAAATTGGCAAAGCAGTCTACCATTACAATTAAAGGTACGGTTATATTGACCTAAATTGTGGTCAAATAATTCGTTAAAGAAAACAACAGCTCTATCAGATGTTGAAGTAGGAATTAAACAACCAGAATTTTCAGTGTTACACCAAGTGACTTGAGGCAGGTTGAAGTCTCCCAATACAACGACAAAATCAGTGGGTCTAGACTGTTTGGGCACTTCACAAATGAGAGCAGCCTGCTTCTGATATACTGATAGACTGATGGAAAAATTAATCTGTGTTGTTTTATGTGTATGGAAGGCATTCTTTTTCTCCCCTTTTCCCAGCCTATTATATATGAGTACATGGTTATCATTTATTTATAAAGTGGAAACATTTCTGTATTTAAAAATGGTTTTAAAGCTATGCATAATAGATGCGTACATAAAAAAACTTAAAAATAACTTAAAAGTAATTATTTTTATATGGAAATCAAGTCACACAGTCAGCAGCCGGCATAACTACCATCGTTTTTAAGAGGTTAGCTTCGGGAAGTTTAAAGCATTCATGACGAACTTTTTTGGACGAACCCAGTGCTGATGAGCTAGTCACTTTTACAGCAAAATATCACGAAACACTTTACTTTTCACAAACTTAAACTGGACGCACATATCGCATTGTCCAGCTTACTGTATCTTCTGATACACACTCTTTCTATAATGTTTCCCGATACAAGTTTATTATATGCATTCTATATATATATGTGAATATATCATAACATAGTGTAAGGCATAGCTGTAAGAAGATTCGCCTTAAGCCAAAGTTTATTAAATTCACGTTGACAAGATAGTGTTGAAGTTTTTATTTTTTCAATTTTTACCATCATATATATATATACATACATACATATATACATATTTACATACATATAAATATATTATTAAATACAAACGCAAACAAATTTATGTCGAGGGAATATTCTGTTATTGCTGTTGCTGGTGCTGCTGCTGCTAAGACACAGAGAGAGCCATGTTGAGTGAACACCAATTTGTGGTTGATTTAATCAAATATTCTTTACCTGTTGAAGAATATATATAAAGCAACACATATATATTTATATATATATATATATATATATATATATATATATATATATATATATATATATATATATATATATATATATATATATATATATATATATATATATATATATATATATATATATATATATATGTATGTAATTATATATAATATTGTGTAGATAGAGTTCCATATACAAATCGAGAGACATATACAGATGCTTTTCTGTAAAGTCTACAAACTATTCACTCTCGCAGGCTGCAAGGTCAATTACACAGATTTCATTTAAGTACTTGTACTTACGCAACAACAAATTGAATATAAGTCTTGGCATAATATAATTTGTAGGTACATTTTGTACATTGGTAAATACATCCTTAGTTAAAGCAACATAGGTTAATTTGCATGCTTTTTATTCAGGTTCTTTCTCGGTTGAGCTTCAGGTGAAATATATTAACTTTTTGCGTAAAGTTTTAAAAGGCGAATCATTTTTTTGCCTTTTTTTTTTCATTTGCTTGCTTGTTTGCTTGCTACACAAATACAAATGAACTTTTTATTAGACCATTTTTATCTTACATAGCTATGCGATCCTTGGTATATTGGACCTATACTTGGGATAATCTCAATTTAAAAAATTTAATTTTTGATTATCTAGGCGGCTGAGTGCATGATGATCTACTCTGCTTTTAAGATAAATATCTTGATATCCTCATACTCTTAGCATTATCTTCAGATCTATGCAAAAAATAGGTTAGTTTAGATTACTATCTTTTAATTAGCAGATATTTATAAATTTCCTTACATGGCGCTAAGCACTTACGAAACTCTCGTTTAAACTTTGTGCTCGTTGCACTTGAAGGATCTGCATCTTTTTCGTGGAGATAATTCTCTAGTGAACCTAGAGGATTTCCCGTTACTTCAAATTAGAAAGCTCACTAAAGTTTGCTTTACACGCATACATAAAGTTTGCTTAAAAAGATTTCATGTCTTGCTTAGGTCTCGAATCGTGTAAAAGTGAGTCCATGTTATAGATGTCCCTGTTATACGGAGATATTCCGAATTCTCGAACCATGTCCGAGCGAATCTGTGCTATAGAAGTGCCATATTAGACGGGGATGTTCCGAATTCTCGAACCGTGTTAGAGCGAATCTGTGCTAAAGAAGCGCCGTGTTAGATGGAGAAGTTTCGAATTCTCGAACTGTGTTAGAGCGAATCTGTGCTATAGAATTGCCGTGTTAAACAGGGAAGCTCCGAAATCTCGAACCGTGTCCGAGCGAATCTGTGCTATAGAAGTGCCATGTTAGAAGGGGAAGTTCCGAACTCTCGAACCGTGTTAGAGCGAATCTGTGCTAAAGAAGCGCCATGTTAGATGGAGAAGCTCCGAATTCTCGAACCGTGTTAGAGCGAATCTGTGTTCTAGAAGAATTTTCGAACCGTGTCCGAGCGAAGAAGCGCCGTGTTATACGGGGATTACCTGTACATAACTGTCTCATGACAGTGAAAGTCTCGGTAGATCACCTAAGGTTAACTAGGTTCGTGTCAAATTACTCATGAAAAAGATGTGAAAAGCTGTACTCTCTGTACAAATATGCCTACAATTGTAGAAAACATTTTAGGTATTTCGAATTGCAGGCGACCCCAGTTGAACATGGTTGGGTCGCATCTTACTGTGTCGAAACCGTGTTATATGAAACGTTTTTTATTTTGTTATTTAACATAATTTTGCATCGTGTTGTGTCGGATTCGCTCAGACTTACAAGTGCCGTGTTAGGGACCGAACGACACCTGAAATCTAAGAGCAATGTGATCTGCTCCGTAAATATTTACCTAGAAGTTCCGAACGAAAATTACTGAGTGAATACGGATTTGTTATTTGCTAGGTAGAGTGTTAACCAACAAGCCTCCTTACGGCCCTTAAAATGAAGGAGGCTTGTAGTGTGTGCAACATGTGCACACACATTTATATTTTGAGAATAAATTTCCCTTAAATGACTTACTCAAGTATTAACGAAGTGGTTGCATGGCCATGGAATATATCTGTGCCCCTGGCTCGAGCTAAGACATCCAGCTACGCTCTTTATAAACTACACAAAAAGACTCTACGTCATTATGCAGTTACTTATATTTTGATTACAGAGAGAGAGAGAGAGAGAGAGAGAGAGAGAGCGGTACAAAAAGTTTCAGACCATGTGCGATGCGGCCGCCTTATCTTATCAATAATTTTGAATATGCACACACGACTCACTTGAGCAGAGAGAGAGAGAGGAAGAGATACATTTGTCTTCCGATCTTAATTCAAAACAAACTCAATCATTTTTCAGTTACGAATCCATCTATGGTTAGAGCGGTCAAAACGGATTTATATGGAAAATGTATAAATTAATTAATGTGACTAAGATTTGGATATCTTTTCTAATATTACCCGCAATAGCGTATAGTGATGATCTAATTAATGCAACCGCAATATCTTCGCCGTTATTGCGTCCAAGATCGGTTCGTTTACCAAATGCAACCTATCCGTTGCACTATCATTTGCATATAAAAACGAATATTGATCGCGACGATTTTATGTACGCCGGAAATGTAACAATTGACGTTCACGTCCGAGAATCAACAGATGAAATTGTCTTGCACTCGAAAGAATTGAAAAATTTTACCATATTGGTTTATGATCTTGGAACTGGTGTGAGCTTAAACGATGTCACTTATAGCTATGACGTGAATAACAGTTTTTTGATAATACATGCCCATGAATATTATCAAGTCTTTGAGGCCGGCTTCAAGTATCGTTTAGAAATACTTTACGACGGTATTATAAATGAAATTTTCTTAGGCTTATATTGGTTGCAATATCAAACCAATGAAAATGAAACAGTGTAAGTGTAAAGCAAAAAAACAAAAATACTTTCAATTACATACATACATATGTTGTAAGAAGGGGCTGGCATGCAATCGTGTTAAATCGTGCATACCATATAAATGATGTCGCGTTAAGTTTTACACGAATGTTGATGAAACGTATCAATGCAAAAAAATTGTTAATTCTTTTTATTTCTCTATCAGCTGTTTGCGCTAACAATAATAAATATGTGGAAATAAAGAAAGATAAGATAATCAATCAGGCCCTTGTGAGAAAGAGAATATGTTTATAAATATTGGAAGGTTTTTTTCTTGTCTTTTTTTTTTGCTAGAGAAAGAAAATGGATTGAAAAAGGCGAAGAGTGAAAACAATTGGGGGATTTTATTAGGTTTTTTACACCTTCTTACCACTTGTCATAACACAAGGTATATTAAGTTCATGCAGATGTATGCAAAACATATGCAAAGGCTTGAGACAAACTTATGTTCGGTCAAACCAACCGATTCGGTAAGCATATGTCTGTCTGTGTGGCGGACTGATGCCCATGCTTGTATTCTTGTGTTCACCCTACTCACTGAAGTACTTTGGCTCACGGACGAACCTAGAGAGGAGTATTTTGAGAAAGCCGCTTAATCCTTCGCCTTTCATGCAAAGCCAGTCTCCTTTCCGATTTCTCCTTTCCAATTAGAAAGTTTATATATATATGTATACGTACAATTTACACGATTTGCGGAATATATAGGGAGCAAATCTCATTTTGCTTTCCTTATATATCGTTGCGTTAGCCCTTAACAGTGAACATAACAAATTTGCCGCAACAAGTAAGATGAGTTATAGTTGACATATGATCGGATTCGATATTTTCTTTTTCCGTAGATACCAGGCAGCGACACAATTTGAACCAACAGGGGCTCGATTAGCTTTCCCCTGTTATGATGAGCCAGCTTTTAAAGCAAATTTTTCAATTTGCTTAACTCATGGGAACACTTATCAAGCAATTTCTAATATGCCTGTGCGAAGTATTCAACCCGGGACGTAAGCAAGTTGTAAAAAAATAAATAAATAAATAAATAATAAGACGAACACCTTTATATACATACGGTCTTTACGTTTTCAGCATCGATAGTCAAGTAACAACTTGTTTTTATACAACTCCGCCCATATCAACATATCTGGTGGCTTTTGCCATTTCAAATTTTGGTTATATAACCGCAGAATATCGTGGTTTAACTCAACGTCTTTATACGCACGCCTCAACAATTAATAAAGGGGAGAAGCAATTGAATGCCTCCGTTCATATTCTTGCCGCGATGGAGGATTTCTTAGGTCTTAACTATAGCTTAGCTAAGTTAGATCATATTGCTTTAAATAAAAAGTACGGAGCCGCTATGGAGAATTGGGGCTTAATTATGTATAAAGAAAGTTTTCTACTCTACGACGATGAGGCCGATTCTCAAGTAAAATTTAAAGGTTTCCTTACTTTAGCTCATGAAATTGCTCATCAGTGGTTTGGCAATTTGGTCTCACCAATATGGTGGACATATGCATGGCTAACAGAAGGCTTTGCTACATATTTTTCTTATATAATCATTGATATGGTAAGTAGCGCAAAAATACGAAACAAGTTTTAAAAAAAAAAAAAAATGTTACGATCTTTTTTATAGCTTCATCCTGAATTTCAATCGATGGAGTACTTTCTAGTTGAAATTGCTGCTAAGGCTTATAGTTACAATGAATACAGTATGCGTCCACATCCAATGACTTACTATGTGGAACATGAAAACGATATTCGTTCAGTATTTGATATTATTTCATATCAAAAAGGTGCTTACAAAATAGACGCAACGGTCTTAAGGTTTTCATATCTATCACTATATATATATATATATACACTACCACTATATGTATGATGTATATATATATATACATCTACCACAATATATATATATGTATATATATATATATTCCGCCAAAAGACCGATTATATATATTTTAGAAAAAAATCGTGTAAAAAAAGACAAATTAAAAAAGAAAATATCATGTAAAGTAGAATAGTGCTAGGAGGGCAGGAAATGGAAATATTAGAAAACCTTTGCCAAGCAAAACGGGTAAAAGCCTTACAGTCAGACAAGACCCGCCCTTAAATACCTTTTATATGACATTCAAAAAATTATACACTTTTCTTGGCTAGAGAGATTCTTTTCCTGCTAGCATCTATATATTGAAGGTTGGAACTGACGTGATCCATATTTGGCAAATGCAATCATCTTGTTAAAGATTTCACTCTCACATAGAGACCTATTTTTCATGAAAACCCTTACATTGGATTATGTCCAAAACAACAGTCATAGTCCAAATTGAATACAAATTCAGTTTTATATGTCATATTACTCTCAAGGATCAATTTTCACAAAAAAATATTAAAAATTAAATCTTATTCCCGCATGAGAACTTTTAGACGTGATAGTGTGCAGATACTGATCTGCTTCGGTCAAATTTTTTACAGTGTTTTGCAAAAAAGGGACCGATTTCCGGGGTCGAAATTGAGGTTTTAGAAAACTGTCTCACTAGAAATAAATCATTCAACTCAAAACATTATTACTCAGCAAATTTTTGTCGGGAAATTTTGAAATTTTTTATATAGAACGACTTTACGAAAGCAGCCACGAAAACGGTCTGATCCAATGCATTTCTTGGGCCAAAACACGTCAATATACCGCACATTTCCCACACCTCATAAGAAACTCTCTCTTCCTCCCTCTCTTCCAGCACTTCTTCCCACCATCACCCTGTTACAAACGTAGGGGACATCTCCTGAGTGACTTGCGATAGCAAAAAGAAAAAAAAAATAAAAACTTTGTCAAAATACCTCAAAAGAACACTCATGAAAAGAGATCCGGACAAGCAAGCTGAATCGTTCGATAAAGAAAATGTCCATGTGTCCATCTTATGTATACATCCATACAACTTAGTACATCCTCTACTATCTATACTATAAGTGGCATAAGACATAAGAATTCATTCTTCCTGCATGGTTTAAGTTTGCATAGCATATTTTCAGGGGCCGCAGGACGAGCGTAGTGCTTGTAAAAATGAAATTTTGTTAATTCCACATTAAATATGGATTTAAAGTATTTACAAAAACTTTGTCAAAGTGAAGTCCAATTAAAATTTTACATTATTTGTACACCCACCTTGGATTGCATAGGATTGCATTTTTATATTGGCGTCATTGTCTATAGTGGTCGATGTGAAATAGTTTGCTTTGGATTCTATTCTATTATCCACCTTTTTTTTTCTCAAATTTTTTTTTTTATAATTTGTATACGCAATCTTAGCTGCATGCGTTATTAAAATGTTTCATCATGCTTTCAATCAAGAGACCTTTATGCAAGGCATTAACCACTACTTGATCAAACAGTAAGTGCAACTGGCCCGTCAATTCGGGTAAATCCATCAAAAATAATGAATAATCAGAGAAAGATTTCCTCTTTTCCAGTCAATATTCAGTTGTTAACGAATACGATCTATTTGAAAGTCTGCAGAATGCAGTAAGCGACGAGTCCTTGGTCAATAAATACAATTGGACGAATTCGGTATCGGAAATTCTACTTTCTTGGTCTCACAACAAATGGATTCCTATCGTAACTGTACAGCGGAATTATGATGCGAATAGCATTACTATACGTCAGCAATCGAAAAATATTGAATCGATTCATTACTTTTGGATACCGTTGAATTTTGCTTCAGCTTCAGATCATAATTTCGAAAGGACGACAGTCGATTACTTTATGCCGCCCGTAAAGGAAATAACTTTAAATGCTACCGACTTGAATATTAGGCTCAGTAACGATGATTGGCTGATTGTGAATAAACAACAGACGGGTTTTTATCATGTCCTCTATGATGATGAAAATTTGATGAAAATTGTCCAGGCATTGCAGGAAAATCATTTACTAATTCATGAATTAAATCGAGCCGATATTTTTCAAAATATTCAACCGCGGATCGAACATTACGATATACAAACAGCTGAAGTGATCTTTGAATTGTTAAAATATTTGCATTATGAGGAGAGTTTATTAGTTTGGAATTTTGCGACACCAATTATCGATTTACTTGGCCGCAATCTGTATGGTACAGCAACTCACGAATATTATAAGAAATTCATACGATATTTAGTCGCACCAGTTTATAGTCGATTATTTAACAAACCGATTATCGATGATGATGAACTTACTGTTATGGAATTAACGACACAACAAAGTATATTGTCGCTGGCATGCGACTACGATTTGCCTGAGGCAAATCAATATACTCAACGTCTGGCCGAAGATCGTATATTTCGTAATGTTCAAGTGAATAGTAATTCGTTTATGAGCGATGCGGTTCTTTGTGCCGGAATGCGTTATTTAAACGATAGTCAATTTGATGCAATCCTTCAAGTTCTTTCAAGTTCCGCAACTCAGGATTATTTGCTTTACGCGATACCATGCACGCAAAATGAAAAGCATATGCAAAAGTATTTAAAATATTTAATCAGCGACGATATCATTAATATCAATATGAATATATCGGATTCACTTATAAATATCTTCTATATGTTTAAATCGAATATGGCCGCCCGTCCAATTATATGGCGTTTTATTGAACATCATTACAAATCGCTTATCTCTGCGCCATTCTTCTTAGAAATGTTCAATCGTTTATCCGAATACGTGCACACAGAGCATCTCAAACAGGTAAACAAAAACGTTGAAGTTTATGTTTGTATGAAACGCCTAAAGTCAATTTTCGCCCTCCCCACCCACCCAGTATCACGATCTGCATCAACAAATTGCAATAGCATTGCGAGACTTTGACGATATGGAGAACAAGACGCTAATTGCTGCGGATTCATCTCGTATAGGACGAAAGGTTAAAACAACTGAATCTTTCTTGCAAAGATTTGGCACTGAAATCCATGAATGGCTGCAGCATAATCAATTTCCAGTTTTTTATGCATCTATAGCGGAAAAGAATAACGCATGTAAGCAGCGTCCACGTATTCTTCGGTTAGCCAGTAATTTATTTAAAACACTTTTTCATATGATTTTATTATAATATTGTGGATCACATTTTAATATATTAATTATGTACGTTGTATACATATAGATAGATATGTACAGACAGACATCCAATATTTAATTCTATATAAAACTTTCTTATATTGCCATTTATGGAGAGATAGATTATCGAATATAGGACCTTTCAGTATGTGATGTCATTTCCATTATACTTTTAAACTCTTAACATGCAATAACGGTCACTGCAATGACATTTCGACGAACAAGAAAAAATAGATGATTTTCAGATGCATTCGCATGATTTTCCATTCAAAATTATTCACATTTTCGTTTCGTCTGCATATGTAATGCGGCTCCATAAAGTCAAGAGAAATTAATGCAAAACATCTTCAGCCAAAACGAGTGATAGCTAGCTACAGCTTTCGGGCATGAGCCACATTTTCTTGATAATGCTGCTGATGCAAAGTTTGCTGACTGCTTTTTTTTATTGCTCTAAAATTAATGCTGCGGAGGTGGACGACCTGTCTTGCCAGTAGGTTCGTTATACCTGACACATAACTCGTAACACAAGGGATCTATCGCATGGCACTTGGTATTGAAAGTCTTCATATTTATGGGATTTTGAGTGTAGTAAGGTAAGTATGTATGCCGACCTATCGAATCCGCGATCCGGGCTCTAAATTCCCTTTATCGCGTTCAAAAACTCCTCATCGCTTTCCACAACTTCAAAGAAGTCCCACATTTGTTCGGATAAATGAAAAAATCGGTTCAAACGAAAGCTATTCGGTTCAAGCGCTCTGTAACCTTTAGGAGACACAGTAGTGCGAGAATGGAATCTGCAAGCGAAAGTCTTGCATATGATGGTAAGAATTAATCGTTTATGTTACTACGGAACGAAAAGAGTTTCTTTCCCGAGGAGCGTTTTTTGCTTACACTTTGTTTTTAAAAGTATTGTGTTTGCAGTTATGAAAGAGAATAACGATGAGTGTAGTAATGAATTTGTTGAATAACTTAACTTGGCGGAGTCTCTTTTGCAAATGCTTTCTTATCACTCATAATATCCAAACCTTTTTAATAAAACAAATTAATTAAATCAAAGGGAAAATTGCGTTTTATTAAAAAACGAAAGCGTCAGTTCGCTTCGGGCTGCCCTTGCCAAGAACGGATTAAGAAAATCAGCATTAATGTGTTAATATACATTTTTGGCGCTACGATTTATTGGGTGATTCGGAGAGAAATTTCGTCTTTTTGGCCACAAGCAAAAATCGATTTCTCGAATATATTGTCAAGCACACTAGAAGTCAATAAACTGTAAGTCCCAGTGATCTCACGAGTTATCATTTTGTGATTTGCTCCATAAATTCATGAATGATTTCATTTTGTCTCCATCCTAGATTATATTCCGGAACGTACAACTATGCCAACCAGTTTTTCCACTGGCTTTCTATTCAGTCATCGCCTTCATATGTCAGTTCATATTTATCTTTCATTTATTTATTTTTTTTCAGTCCTGACGGACATGTCTTTTTTTTTTCTTTTTTTAGTTAGAAAGTCAATCCATTTTGGGACACACTTTAAAATGACGAACCAACTAAGCAACATTTTATTAATTTTTTTTTTTCGATCCCCACTGGCTATGCTAAGTTTTCCTTTTTCATGTGCAACGTCCAAAAATGGGATTCACGAGATCCAGTGCTAATAGTTGGCATTGGTCACGGGTAGTGATTACCTTTTCTTGTGTGCGAGCGAAAATAGGAGAGCGTCCCCTTCGTTCGAGCTTTTTACTTTTAAAGAAAAATACGCTTTCTATAAGTAACATATATGACGAAGCTAAAGATCTTTTTTATATCCTACACCACTTGTAGTACAAAAGTGTGTCAAATTTGTATGAATGTATGCAATATTCAGAAGAACTTCAGAAAGACCGACTTTCTACTATATATCTAAGCTTATCTTACCACTATATATCTAAGCTTGTCTGTCCGTCTGTCCGTCTTGTTTTCATCAGATCGCAATTTTTGAGATATTGTATTAAAATTTGTCATCTCTGACATCTTAAGGTCCAAGGTCGAAATTTATTAATCGAACTGTTTTTCCGACCTTTCCCTGTACAACATCTTATATTGGAAATTCGTGATATGAATAACTGCAGAATGGCGTGCAGTGCATTTAATAATGAGCCCTGTCCCACTATAATGTTTTCACTTATTTTTATTTATTTATTGAATTTTTTTTTTTTTTATCTTTATAAAAATATATAATTTCGAGGAAAATTGTCGATAATGAATAATCCGGCAACTAATCCGACAGGTATATGACATTAAAAACCTTTATATCTACCATAATAATGCGCTATCAGCTGAGGGTTATCCATTAACGGAAATTGGCTTTGAAGGGAAAGAGATATTCACTAGACCTGATGATTGATTACTACTCTCAATCAATATGTCAATTACAACATCGACAAAAAAAATAACGTCTCCCTTGAATACAAATTTTCATTTTTCTCGAAAAATACGTCAACAGTTCTCGTTCGCGAAACGCACGACATAGATACAAATAATATATATGTATATATGTACATATATGTGTAATGGGTATTTGAAGTATCGTCGTAGTATGTCGGTTAATTAATGGAATTTATTTTAACATTCGTATGTCGATGATTTATAAAATGATAATAAAACCGTTCAATTAAAGTTAATCAACGATATTCGTTAGCGATAACGTGCAGACATTCGCCTAAACTTAACTGCAAAACCTAATCTCTACCTCTTATCGAAGTAGAACTTTATCGGGGCGTGTATTAGCAATATACTGTACTTGTAATCTAAATAGCTCTTAATAAATTAATTCGGCACGATGTTCAATTTATTTATTCTATAATCTACGAAACATTCAGCAAACCAGTTAAAAAAAGGAAATGTAGAAAGCGTAAGTAGAAATGCTTAAGCTTTAGGTGAATTTTTGATACCTTTATTGATTAACTAATTAATCGGATCAGTGCAACTAGTACAAGTTGTATCGATGTATGTGTAGATCGCTTTGTGCTATGCTATAAGTAATTGCGAAGAGAGTAATTTTTGCTTTAGTATTTTAATTATTTTCTTAACTTCTTCCAATTTCCTCAAAATTGTCAACTGCTCTAGAACTGATCTTTTTCGTGCTATTTATGTGCTTTAGCTGCTTACGTTCTTTTCATCGATCTGGATTTTAATTTTAGTGTAGAGAGAGAAAGAGAGATAGAGAGAGAGAGAGAGAGAGAGAGAGAGAGAGAGAGATAGATAGATAGATAGATAGAGAGAAAGAAAGAGGGAGAGATAGAGAGAGAGAGGGAAGGAGAGCTATATATATATATATATATAGAGAGAGAGAGAGAGAGAGATAGAGATATAGAGATACATAGATAGATACATTGAGTTAGAGAGAGAGAGAGAGAGAGAGAGAGAAAGAGAAAAAGAGAAAGACAGGCAGTGGGACAGCTGTATAAAAGTAAAAACCCGAAAATTTTCCCTAAATTGATATTTATATGTATCACGTAGCACATGCTATGGAAACTTACCAAACTCGATCTATAGATAAGCGGATTACTTTGCAGTAAAATTTTGACACTCTGCACCACAAAATTATGCATACAAATTTGAGAATCTCCAATACTCGTGGGCGTATCAGTTACACGTGTTTCAGTTGCATAAAAACATTTTTTTTTTTTCCAATTGAATTTTTATTTCAATTTCTGAAATTTAAGATTTGCATGACTTTTCAAAGGTGGTCTAAGGCAATTGAAGAAACTTCTTCAAATAAATCTCCAGGAAAGCAAAAAGAAGAGAAAAAACGATAGAGCAAGTAATAGCGTTATAGTGGACCAAGCCTCTGAAACAATAAATACCCCACACACTACTTCGTTTAATACAAATATTCTTAGAAGGGCGTTTCAAACTAAGGTGTTCTAGGAGGAAATGCTCGAATAATTGTCCAAGGTGAACCATTTTCGATAGCATTCGTCCTTGGACCAAAACATGCCAGTGTATCAAATTTTCTCAAAAAATTCCGACCTGTAGGTTGAACACAAACTGCCAAGACACCCAGACGAACACAAGCAACGGGCATACAATCTACAACAGAAAGTAATGTTTTTAATCAAATTTTTTCAATTTATGATATATGTAATATGTAATGTTTGTTATGTTATGTTTGTATGTATTGTAAAAAAAAAAAATGAAACCGAAAGGCGTCAATTGCGCAAAAAGAACAAACTGGAGAATAGATTAAATGTTATCGAGAGTTATCGAGAGTTATCGAGAGGAAAGAAGACTTTCAGAGTCCCTCACATTAAATTATAGGCCAAAGGAGATGATAGGTGGAAGGCAGGGTCCAGGGAAAACATTAGTCCGTCCGGTAAGAAAGTTTCCGCAATTCATCTCCCTCCATAAGGGCTTGTACGAGTTGTATTTCCTGAGTGTAACTAGCTGTGAAGTGTTTGTTGGATAAAAAGGGCAACTGCCCCTATTACTGCAGAAGTAGTGTAATACAACCTCTGACCTGTTGACCGTATTAACATAATACATTATTTTTGTTACAAATCGTAAATCAATTTAGAAAATGAGTCCATAAAAGAACGGGTCTATCGCAAAATCCTTCTGGATGTTCCATATATCCACACCAGTCAAATATACCTTTGAAGGGTATAAAAGTTTTATGACACGAAGCAAATTCGGCTACCCGTGTTAGTTAGAGCCCGGCAAAGCAGCGCTTTCTGCGGCAGAGGATAGAATTCATATTTAATTTTAAAAGTACTCGATTTCTTGAATCGTTTCAGAATCGGAAAAATAACGAGAATTTACTGTGAATAGCTTACTTAAAATCGTCTATTGGTAATTACCAGCATATTTTACCCCAAAACTTTATTATTTCTATGTATCTATATATGAATGCAAGCAAGTATTTAATGTGAATGGACAGACTTAACGAGTCAACGGAATTTGTGTGATTAGTTTTGAAACTATAAATATTGATAATATATATATGTTTATATGTAAAGTTTATTCTTGCATATTGATGTATGTATACATACATACATACATACATACATACATACTTACATACATGCATATATATACAGGCTTACATATCTACACTTTTCATATATATATATAGATTTTCAAAATGTAAAAATTATTGTTAACAAATAAAATGTTAGTCAATCAAATGGTGTTATCTTCAGTCATTAAATTCCGCCTGAGTCTTAAGATAAGCTGCAGAATGAACCGTTATTATAAATAATACCTATCCAGCTGCACTAGTGCTCAGTAGATCGAAGGCGTTTTCAATAAACTCTTTTTTTTTTTTTTTTCTTATATATATATATATATATATATATATATATATACAAAACCTTTCAGTCAAATTTATTCGTAATTAAAAAAAGAAGAAAATTACAATACTCTTTAGTTGTGTAAAACGATTGATTGATTGATTGTTCGTTCTTTGTAAAATATTAATGAAATTAATTAGATTTAAAATTTAATAAATAAAGATAAAAAATGATATCGAACAGGTAAAGCTAACGCAATCACACAAATAATGAAATACGATACGATTAAGAGAAGGAAAACTGAATTCTCATGATTCCTGAAATACACGGCAAAATAAATTCGGATATTCGGTTTTTCTCGAACGTGAAGAAAAAAAGTGTTCATATATACATATATACTTGCATATAGTTTTGAAATTAAACTTTAATGAAGGGTTTATCGAGAGATATTAAACTGAAACTTTCGAAATAGAAGAAGAAGAAGAACAGGAAACATGAATTTGGCATGCGCACAAGAAGGAGAAAAGGATACTTGAAGTGTTGACCGAGAAGAAGAAAGGGAAACTTAAATGGGCTGTGTATACGAGGAAAAGAAAAATCAACTTATCCAAGTAACTTGAGCTTGATGATGGACGTGGGTGGCATAATAAGCTCAGGTTTCCTTTGAATAGTACTTTGTTCAAGCTGAATTAAAGGAATTTTCACAGTTTACTTGAATTTAATTTTTACTTTATGGCCAAGACGCAAATGCTAGTCGCTCTTGCCAATCCGTTCTCACCACTATTGCGTCTACATAAAAATTTTTTTTTGTAAATATGTCCATATTAAGCATTATTAGGATAGATCTTTCTTACAAGCAGATTATTTTTAATTAAATTAATTAATCAGCCCATCAGTCCCAGTATTTGTTTTATTGAACTTTGGATCTATGCAACATGGAGAGAGTACATTTGCAGGCTTCTTTGTATGATTGTTGTCAGCCGACCGTTCGATCTTAATACTTTTGGTTGATAGTCCTTAGAGGAGGAAATTAATTCATTCATTGGCTTTCCTAGAGCATGACTTTGTAGATTGACTTTCCATTTTCACAATTTTTTATAACTTACTTTCTATAACTTGGCATATATTTTCAACTTCCACTAAACTATGCTCTCAACTATCTTATAGCTTTTTCGAGAATTTTTAACTACAGATGAAGGGAGAGAGAGTTTTAAATTGTCATCTTTGACAATAGTATAGGAAGTATAGAAAGACGAATTAACGAAAATCCTTGGGGTGAAGGAGGTTTTTTAAAATTTTATGTTTTACGTAATGTATGACCCCGAACAGGAACCTATTATTCGTTAAGAAGAAAAAAAAGGAAAGGGCCTCTGGGACCTTTGCTGTTTACGATGAATCACTTCCTCATAGTGTTTCTCAAGCGAATAATCGACAATTGAAAAAATGCGAATAAAATTATGTATTGACAAGCACTTCTTTGTTGCTCTCGATCTTTTATGGCCATATATTAAACAGTCTAAATAGTTGTGAGAAATGTAGTCGATATAGGGCTACAAATAACATCAGTGATATGAAAATACACCCTATGAATTGAATTTGGCCTTTGGCGGGATATGCGTAACCATTAGTACGTCTCTCTATTTAGAGTACATACATAATTAGTATGCTTTGTCGCTTTGCGTCTATATAAGATGGTGGAACTTTACTTTGAATTTCAATATTTAAAGTTCACTTTACTTTCCTATTTTTCTCAAGATTGTTATACCTATCACCTAAGACTGACTTCACCTAAGGCAAGCCTCAGAAACTCGACAAAGTATATACATTCTTGAGCAGCAATAAATTCTGATTCTATAAAAGCATGTCCGCCTGTCCATCAATGTAATGTCTGTTTTAACCCTTCCGGCCTCAAATATCAAACTATCAACTTTAAATTTGCAAAAATATTGGAAATTCTTGCACGCAGGTGGGCAATGAAAATGAGCCCAATGGGTCGAACGATGCGCTTACTGTCTTACATAAGTCAACAAGGCCGCGGTTTTTCGCTCATTGCCTTATAAACTAAAGCAGATAAATGTATAAAAATTTGAAAGCATATTCTACGGGCGACGCTGTGGTACCTGTATAGAAATCAGAAAATTTGACCACGCCCACCCAATATTAGAGCGTCAAAAACTTTATAACGCAGTTTCAAATTCTTAATGCACATAAGCATGTCCGTCTGTTCATCGAGATCAAGATCAAGGTCAAGATCAAGAACTTTGTGCCGTGCCCATCCAGTATTGTAGAGTATCAAAATTTAGTTGTTTTGGTGTTTATTTTTTAGTCGATAATGGGTATAAAGAGTCGACCACGAACGAACATAATTTTCTTATTTGTTTTTTTCCTAAAAGGGTCAATCATTCAGGGGACATAGGATGACAGTCAGTTTAGGAAAGTGAATATCAAAATCATAGTGGATGTGATCCATTTTCGTTTTATGTCGCGAAATAAAAGAATCTATTAAAGGCAAACATTTATGCATATTTCAGAATGTATTTCACACTTGAAATAGGTGTGATTCTGATAACCTGCTTCAGTCTTGCAGTCGTTGCTCAGTTTGAGAACAAACGCGGTACCGATCTCAACTATATACCCTCTGGTCAGTTTATGGAGAAAGATAATCCCGATATCAATTATCGGTTGCCAGATGATCTAAGACCAGATCATTACGATATCAATTTACGACCGTATCTATTGGAATCGGATAAAGCGAAGCGTTTCACATTTGATGGCGAAGTCTTTATTAATATAACGGTTGTTAAGCGAACAAATAAAATTGTCTTACATAGTAAAAACTTGAAGTTTTCTAAACGTGAATATTGTGAAGACATTGCGAAGCCACAGACGTGCATCGCTCTCAAGGAGACTGAGCCCGACAGTAAAACTGATATTGTTACATACATATTAGACGGAGAGTTACCCGCTAATAGTGTTTACGTTCTACATTTTAAATATAAGGGTTCAATGGATAATGATATGCATGGATTTTATCGCAGCTCATATATTAATTCGAAAAATGAAACCGAGTAAGTTGTAGACCTTTTTTAAGAGGCATCCTGAAAATAGTTAAATATTCGAACAACATTGATTTAGATGGCTTGGCACAACACAATTTCAAACCAATCATGCGCGACGCGCTTTTCCAAGTTTCGATGAACCGAAATTTAAGTCAACCTTCAAGGTCACCATTACTCGTCATAAAAGCATGCGAACCGCTAGTAATACGAATATGGTGAGAGCAGCTAGTGTCGGGTAAGGCACTTTTTAAAGGAACTTTTCCTTATAACCGCGTCCGAGAAATTATTTTGATTTACTTTTTCACAGAGATTATTACGAGGATGAGTATGAGATAACGCCGATAATGTCGACCTATTTGCTAGCATTTATAGTGTCTCGATTTAATGAACGTACCGATGATAATGGATCGTTCGGTATAATAGCAAGACCTGA
Organism: Glossina morsitans morsitans; assembly: GCA_001077435.1. NCBI lineage: Eukaryota > Metazoa > Arthropoda > Insecta > Diptera > Glossinidae > Glossina > Glossina morsitans. The sequence continues at coordinate 63,708 of CCAG010012076.1, forward strand.
ATATTATACGCAAACTGAGTATAGTTTCGATGTTGGACAAGAAATTTTAGAAATATTGGATAAATATTTCGATTTGCCATTTTACACTCTCGGCATTGATAAAATGCAAATGGCTGCTATTCCTGATTTTTCTGCTGGCGCGATGGAAAACTGGGGTCTCTTAACCTACCGGGAACGATTACTTTTGTATACCGAGGAGAGTACAACATTACATGTTAAACAACAGATCGCTGCTGTTATAGCACATGAACAGGCCCATCAATGGTTTGGCAACTTGGTGACTTGTGACTGGTGGAGTTATGCTTGGTTAAACGAAGGTTTTGCCCGTTACTTCCAATACTTTGCAACAGATAAAGTGAATTATATAACAAATTTCCTTCTATTCGGCACGAAACACTTACACTTTGTTTTTAAATATTATTAGGTTGAGGAAGAATTTGAATTAGATAAGCAATTCGTAACGGAACAAATCCAATCAGTTATGGTTAAGGACTCTATGAACGACACGAATCCTTTGTCGGATGAGAATACCAACACGCCCTCAGATTTAAATCGCATGTTTAATTCCATCACCTATAATAAGGGAGCGACGTTTATACGTATGGTTAGGCATATTATGGGCGAAGAGAAATTCCAGCAATCATTGCAAGAGTATCTAAAGACATAGTAAGTGCAAGTAAGAGACATATTTTTTTCTCCACTATTTTTTTTTTTTTGTAGTCAGTATCAAAATACTGTACCTGGAAATTTATTTGATATTTGGAAAAAGTATATGCATGACGATGAGGCTGATGAATTCTTCTTGACTTCTACCACGCAAGTCGGTTATCCGGTTATAACTTTTAATTTGACTTCTCCGAAAACGTTGCAGATAAGTCAGAAAAGATTTTTGTTGAAAGACAATGACGGTTCCGATCCAACTTTGCGTTATGTTGTTCCGATTACCTATACAACGGACAGCGAAAAAGATTTTAATAATACTCAACCCAAATTCTTTATTCGCCCAATCGACGCTAATAAAATCGTCAAATTAAATGATAACGCTTCTTGGGTTCTTGGCAATATTCAGGTGACCGGCTATTATCGGATGAATTATGATGAGAAAACTTGGCATCAAATTCATCATGCACTCTTCGAAGATGATTGGAGTAATATACCTGATGTGAATCGGGCGCAAATTGTCGATGATCTCTTCAATTTGGCTCGATCTGGTACAATTAGTTATGATCTCGCTCTTGACGTATTAGAATATTTAGAAACGGAAACCGATTATTTGCCTTGGTTTGCCGCTTTAAACGGTTACAGTTTTCTTGCTGTTCGCTTGGGCACAGATACGAGTAATTTTGCCTCGTATTTTCGGCATTTAAGCGATCGAGCCTATCGTAAATTGGGTTTCGAGGAAAACGAGAACGATACCACGCTTGACATTTACAATCGTGAACAAATCCTTAACTGGTCTTGCAAATACGGTAACAAAGAATGCATTGAGAAGATCAAAGGATATTTCGGTAAAGATTTAATTCGAAATCCAGTCCCAATAAATATACGAGCTATTGTTTATTGTGCGGCCATGCGTGAAGGCGGTAATCAAGATTTCGATAAACTTTTCGATAAATATTTGAGCGAAACTGCGGCCACTGAGAAAACTTTAATTTTAAATTCGTTAGGCTGCGTTAAGGATAACGGTCTGGTCAATAGATATTTTAATGTAATTATGTCGGACGATATTCGTCGTCAGGATAAATCCAGTGCGCTGGCCAGTCTTTACAATGAAAATAATGAAAATGTTGAAGTGGTCTTCGATTTAATAGATTCCAATTTGGAGCAATTTGTAGTGGCGTAAGTTATAAGCATTTTTTTTCTTTCGAAGTATTTAGTTTTACTCTCTCCTTAGAATGGGTGGTTATTCGGCTGCTGCTACTTCTATAACCGGCGTGGCTTCCCGCTTCACTGAGAAATCGCAAGAGGAAAAGTTGAAAGACTTTAATGCACGGCATAGAACAGAATTTGGCGATGCAGCCACCACATTAGACATTGCTGAGAAAATAGTTGCCGAGAATTTGGAATGGGCGGAAAATAAATTAAATACTTTTAAGAATTACTTGGAAAGTCGTTCTAAAAGCGGCAGTACCAGGGCTAGTGCAAACACAATAATTATCTATCTATTAGGTGCTCTTGTGCTTATCACACTACTCAAGACGTAATAAAATTGTAAGACTTTGAATATAAGGATCATTAAAAATTTTAAACCCCAAGTAAGTAGGAAGGTATCACAAGCTCCGAGGATCTTAAGCAAGACAATCCTTGCCGTATGGATATGTATCAAAATGTGGACGACAACTATCCACACATATCTGAAGATTATTTATTTGTTTCAAATAAAAAAACTCGTCGTGACAATGAATTAATCACATCTTCAAAAAGGATGCTCTTGTCCTATGCTATGCTATGCTGTGCTATGTGCGATAATCTGTTAATTTGGAAATTGATATTTGCAATGGGTAGCCTCCTTAATTTCTCCTTTACCTTTTTGCTCGAAAATTGCCATTATTTGTTTTATGAAAAATGCACAGAATGTCCACAGAATCAACATAATTAGGGAGATACCTATCGAAGACCTTTAAAAGCTGCTGCATATACAAATTGCTGGAAAATATCAAAATATTCACAAAAGATTTTATAAAATACTTATATTTTATATGCTACCATTCTCGGTATTCATGTACCATTAATATTTTTGTTGCTTTTTTATTTTATTTTTTTCGTCCCATTCATATCAACAAGCTTTCACTCGTTATGTAAAAAGGAGAGACTCTCTTACTTTCCGGTACTTAAATACTTAATTTCTTGAATTTAATATACACTGAGGAACATTTGACATAGGAAAAGAAATTTAAAAATTCCTTGAAAGTGAAAAGAAGGAGAGAAAAATGAACTTTGTTGACGATAAATTCAACCTTGTTATAAGACCTTGTCTTGAAATTGAGTCGTAGCTATGTCGAAACTGTAACTACAGCGGGCCGTATCAGTTGTTCTCCCCGAGGCATCTTTTCAGCACTTGTTCCAGGATTAGATATCTACAATAATAGGGAAAGGCTTTCCGGCACTAACCTTTTGCCGCCGTAAGTAACTTTGTTGCCGACAAATTCGCCTTTGTTGTAACACCTTGTCTTGGTCCACTTAAACTGTTTTCCTCGCGGCATCTTTTCAGCACTTGTTCCGCGATTAGATATCTACAATAACAGGGAAAGGCTTTCCGGCACCATCCTTTCGCCGCCGTGAGTGAAAGATCACAAGACTTTATAAGCCCTTAGCTTTTCGTTGTCTTGACCACTATCTGCGTATAATCAGCTTTTCGGTTCTCCGACTTTTCTATCCCAAAGTTCTCTAGTTTCGTGGCATTCGGGACATCTTTGGTTTCATGAACCCTTGCTCTAATAACTACTAAACGTAATTCTAAATATAGGAAATTGTTGTTGGGAAAGTTTCATCAAATCAATCTTTTTATAATATTTTAAAAATCGTATTCGGTTGCTCAGTTTGCTTTATGCGATATAACCTGTATAAACTAAATCGCAATAATATGCCCTAGTTAGTTACCGTAGTAGGTTATAGCTCCCATACTTTAATGAACTTGGGGTTAAGCAGAGTTCTCAACTTAATATTACCGTACGATTGATTCAGAAAATATAAATGGCGACAAGTAAGGAAGTTCGAGTTGTCTGGAAAAGAATTTCACGCCCAAGTTAAATAAATCTTTGCTTCTGCCGTGACCAGCCACTCAGGCTGTGTTCTCTACACGTGCGGAGGTGAGCTGGAAGGATCATAGGCACGAGGAAGGAAAAGAGGGAGAGAGTAATGTATGTATATCTTCAGGTTTGGGCTTGGCTTAAGTTATACTCCCAGTGAAGCTCTTTAGCCCAACTTCAAATCAAAATCCAGGTTATAGCTTTCTATCACAATGAGAACTGCAAATTGTTTTCAATATCTATACACACTTATAAGAGTCGCAATATCAACAGCGAGCACTTACTAAAACATATAGACGGACATTTACACGAGATTTTTTCTTCGCCCTCGCTAAATAAGCATAAACAGCTTTTATTAAAACCACATCAGCCACTTCCAGCTTATATAGAATAAATCAAACCGAATTTAAAGGGGTTTCTGCTTGTCCGTTTTTCTCTCTCCTTCAATGGTGCGGCTTTTATTTACTATTTACTATTTCTATTACTCCAAGATTGCTGCAAGTAAATTTCTTACAGTAATCAATTACTCCAAGATTACAGTAAATACTTCTATCACTCTATCAAAAGCAAAAACTAAGAGACGTAAATTAAGGCGAAAGTAATTTTCTTATTTAAAATAAATAATTTTTAATTACGCTGTTTAGAAAAATGTGAGATTGCCTTGGCCAAGGCTGCAAAGCCAGAAAATCACGATCAAATAATTGCCGTACGTAATAAAATCAAAAGCTTGGTCGATCATATTAATAGAGTAAAGGACGAGCTTTACCGAAATAAAGAACTGGCCAATATATCTGAAAAATATTGGAAGAATTTGAGAGAAATTTATACCTTAACAAAGTTGTGAATGATATTCATATCGATTTTACAGGTTGAAAAAGCCCGCAATTACTTTGTAGAAGAAATTGAAACAATATTTCCCGGCATCGGAATATAAAGCATCTGCCAATAGTATCCGACAAGTTAATTGTAGATTAATGCGAAGTTTCCCTGAGCGCACTGCTCAGACCACGCTGCTCTTGTTATATTTTCCTAGATATCTTGTAAGCCTCGATTAACGTCTCATTAGATTTGCAGATTTCTGGTATAGGGAATCGCTGCAAGATAATTTTACTACTTTGCGAAATTTAGTGGTAATTTAACATAGGCGACGTGGTCACTTAAGGCAAAGGAGACTTCGAAAAGAAGGAGCACATATAAAACTGGTTACCAACTTTTCCCTTGTTGTAAATTTTTAAACACTCCCTCCATTCCTTTAACAAGGAATGCAGAACAATACAAAATATAGAAGAGGAATACTGTTTTGGAAAGGCCTGCAAAGTAAAGTATTACACTTTCGGACGAAATATATTTGGGCATTAAAAGCTGGAAGTCCCTTCCCTGGTTCTTTTGCAATAAAGATTTTTGTTTCGAAATCTTTCGTTTCAATAAATACACTGCTTGCCCCTTCTTTGTGCTTTCTTTTTTCACTTCACTATTCGTGAATGGTTTTTTTTTCTGTCCATGACCACTCGATCACTCGAGACACGCCCCCTGCACGGGTATTACTGTGATGGCCACAAAGAAGCATGAAGAAAGATAGGAAATCCCACGTGGGAGGTGTGTGCCCGGTCGGTAAGTGCTACAGTTTTACTGATTGAGCATTCGGGGCAAGTAGGAGCACATACTAATTCTAATAAAAGTAGAATCTACCGCACACAGGATTGTACATAGATATGCCGACCAGAGAGTCGTGCTTCTCAACTGCTGACCATGCGGTAGTCCGTGAAAAAAAATTGATTTCAGAAAAATGCAAAAAATCTGTTTACGAACTAAAAGCAAACAATTAAGACCCAAAAACCTATCGCTAGAAAAAGATACAAATGTACAAGAACTGGAATTATGGAGACCGCTCGGACGGATAAACTAGCATCGGCAAATCGATTCAAAGTTCTTACACTGACTTATGGCGTTTATTTTCTATTTCGTGTTACAAAAGGATGCAAAAGTATATTTGTTCTGAATTGCAAACTTCGAAGATTTGAAGCATTATGTATGTGAGTGGTGAATAATTTAAACACAGCGGGTTCAATGTAATACACTCCAATGTAATGTTATTTCTTCATGTGCATTTACGCGTTGTTTAGTACTTGTAGTGTGTTTAATGTAAAAGCACTTTAGAGAAAACAAGAAAAAGAAAAAAGAAAAACCAACAAACTACATAGTCAGTCAAGTTCGTCTATTGTTGCGCCCTATGTTGCATAGATTTTTTTCATCGTAGACTTTCTTGGATTCAACGCCAGGCTTGCTAAAGCAAATATTTCGTTAGAAAATAGATTTAAAGTTCATGCCTCAGTCCACACACGGACACATACATATAATGCGTATGCAAAAACACTAAATACGGTCAGGTTTGCAATAACGGATAACTTAAAGCAGCAGCTAACAGCGCTCACTTATTCGCTGTTATGAGTTATTAACACTACTCACTTGCTCAAAACGTACGTTACAGTTATTATACATTAACTTGTGTATATTCTGCCCGGCCAGTACGCCAGCATATGAACATATAAAAGGTTTAGATATTAAACGAAAATTTTTCTTAAGACGTTTGTAAGTGTTGACGAGTGACAAGTATTTCGCTAAATGTTCTTTAAGCTTGAGAACACAAAATGCATATTATTTTGGAATTTGGTGCTATTCTTTTTCATGGCACGAGGAATAAAGGATAAGGTGAAGGCTGAGAATGCTGTTCTTGCTGATGAAAACGGTGAGCTAATAAAACGAAAAAAAAAACAATCAAACAAACAAACAAGATAACATTATTTTTATTAACTTATCGATTTGCCGAGTTCGCCGCTAATTGGCTAATTAAGTTTCAATTTAAAATACCGTAATGACATCTTATTGAGATTTGGAAAAAAATATATAGCGGGCTGAATATGGTTTCGCTTCGATACGAAACTAGTTAGTTAGGCTATTAATTGTATTAGTTGTAGCAATGTAGTAATTATTTCCAAATCACGATTCTCTCCCTTTTTCTGTTGGAGAGTTTGTTTTTTGAAAAAACGTTTTGGTTTTAAATTCGAATTTCTGGTCAATATTTTTAGCCACATTAGTTAGCATTTATTGTACGTAAAAGGCTAGGATTCCGAATGAAGACTTTTATTTGGGATTATGTTCAAAAGATCTTCTTAAATATATATTACATGTACCTAGTGCAGAGCACATAGTAACCTTTCATAAAGTAAACGGAATAGAAAATCCTTGATTACAATCACCTATGTGTAAGTTACAATCTCTGGCAGTTATCGATATATACAACTTAAAGTTTCAATTCGATCAAGGCATTGGTCAACTGTGACATTGTATAACGATTTTTACGTTTCGCGTCATGGCAGATGTAAGTTTCTTATTAATGTTTTGTTGCAGATGTTTCGCATATTGGAGATGATTGTCAGGTAACACCTGTGATTCATGTCCTTCAATATCCCGGATGTGTTCCTAAGCCTATACCATCTTTTGCTTGTGTAGGCCGTTGCGCTAGCTACATACAGGTCTCATTCTCTTACACCACATAATAAGTATTTAATGTAAATTCTCGTATTTGCATTCATATGCTCATAGGTGTCCGGGAGTAAAATATGGCAAATGGAACGATCATGCATGTGTTGTCAAGAATCGGGTGAACGCGAGGCAGCCGTCTCTCTATTCTGCCCAAAAGCGAAGCACGGTGAAAGAAAATTCAAAAAAGTACTTACAAAAGCGCCTTTGGAATGCATGTGTCGTCCTTGCACTTCTATCGAGGAATCAGGAATTGTACCACAAGAAATTGCTGGTTACTCGGACGAAGGACCATTGAATAATCATTTTCGTCGCATTGCCTTACAATAAAAATTTGACTTTTCAATATAAGTAAATTATTTTCTAAAAAGAACTTAATTAAATTAATTTTGAAAAATCCAAAAAAGTTTTATTAGGCAAAATGTGCTTTTCAACAATTTTCTTTGTTTATTTTTTTTTTTTGTTTTGCCGAGATAATTATTTGTACATTAATGCCAAAAGCGTTAGGGCGAGTAGATAAGCGTAGAAATAGAAAAGTTTTTTTAAATAATTTTTCAGTTGACTAAAATTTAAGACTACATAGCAATTTAATTTCAATGACAATTTGAAAGATAAATTTTGCACTAAATCTTTTATTTGATCCCTCCTTGCGCTATAATTGAAATTAATTTTACTTTTAACTAAAACTATGAATAATTTAGCTTCGTATGCATAAATAAGAATTTAAATTACATTTTCTCATATTTGCTGTTAACATTTTGCTTGCTAATGTCCGATTTTACATTAAATTTCATATACAACATACAATGTTGTTCTCTGTTGAAAGTCTGCTTCTTTCTGTGAGAAGAATATGTTCAGAGGAATTCCATTTATTCACTTTTGTTAAATAATTCCCCTTCTATTTCTCTCTCTCTCTCTATCTATCATCTTATAAGAGACATTTATTTAAAGCTTGTTTCATTTTTCTAATCCCATTTGAGGTAATCATTAATAACTAACTTCTTGTTGAATTTGCGATGCGACAATATTGTACACTTACAAGCGAGACATAGCGGTCAGGTAAACTTTCTGAGCAACATTATTATTAAACAAGTTTCTTGAGTTTATTCTTTTCAAATAAATTCTCCAAAAATACGTAATTTTATACTACCTTTCAAATAGTAATTTCAAAAAAAATAGAGCTCCTAAATATAATTTAATAACATTCAGCTTACCCTGTCTTTTTTACCGTTATAATTTTTAATGTATTACAAAACAAAAAAAAAGAAGAGAATTTTCTTTTGTTTTCTAAGTCTTTAGTGCACACTGTTGTTAACATTAAAATATTTCTGTAAGAGAACGAGAGAGAGAGGGAGAGAAAGAGAAAGAGAAATTAATTTTCGCACTAATATTCGCTCACACAATCAGCTGTTTCACCTGTTAGTGCTAAAGCTAAAAAGAAAAATTTTAAAAAATAATTTGTTTAATTTATCTTATTTATTGCTCAAATGACAAGCATTAGTTAATGTTTATTGAGCGGAAATAGTAACGAAATAAATTATTTTGCTGCCGTTCAACAGAGGACGCAAAATTTCATCTATGTATATACATAATAAATCAGTTCGAAGAAAGTCAAAAGACAAATAGTAAAAGACAAAGAACGTGATGTGTTGTTCAATTTGTTTTAATTATGAAAATTGCAAATCCGCGAAATATTTATTAAGTTTAAATTGAATACATTGTTTAATTGCTGAAAAAACAAAAAAAAAAACAAAAAAATGTTCTAACTAACAAAGGATTCTCCGCAGATTAATGACGACCTGTAGACAGTTAAAATGTACCCAAATGTACGAAAACTCCGTCACAAATATCCGCAAATATTTCAGCAATCTACTAAGAAAAGTCAAATATTGCGTTTACGGGCAATTTGGAGGACATCGATCACAGGATCATGCAGAGTACCTGTAGCCGGCATAATTATGATAGTATTCGCAAATTTTAGTTATTTGGTACAAACGCACAATTGTCAACATTACTATCCTAAAGCGTCTGATGTAAGTTTATGCTTTATGTGTATGTATGTATATACGTATATATGTACGTACGTATGTATGCATTACATGCGTACATTTCCTTGTTCAAATATTTAGCTGCGATTTCATCCTCAATATTTCTCAATAACTTTCAATTCGTAGTTTGACGATTATATCAATGGAATGAAGTAAATAGTTGTAGGAATTAAAAAAAAAAGAAAAAAACTTGTCTCCAAGATATAATATCAGGCGCGCACAATTGCGTACTTCTCGTACATATTTGTACATTTTTCTTTATGAATATATTTAATTATAAATGCGCAATGTGTAATTGAATTAATATGTATAGCACCTCGCAATAGCTCGACAAAGGCTTTATTTAGTTCATTTAGTCACAACAACTATTGCAATTATTAACAACATGAATTAAGTATAAGGGGTGTGGAGGATGTTGTATATATATATATATATTCAGATTGAGAATTGATTTACTCTATGTTAAACCGCAAGACATAAACCTGTTTTTTCTTTTTTAATAAAAAATTCAAATATATTTTATAACTTTAAAGGTGAACTAAGTAATCTGTAAAAAGCAATGCACGATTGTCTTTTCTTCATTACACACAGATCTGCATCTGTAGTACTTGTAGTATAGCTATTGTTTTATAAAGTCAATGAATTACATAGAAAATTGTTGCATCGAATATGTCACATAAAACCTTTGCATCTTATGTGGGCATAACCTTTTTTCAAAATTTTTTGTGTTTTTTTTTTGCAAATACTTATGCATTTCCGGTCATTAGTAGATTGAAAAAGGTCGAAGTTTTGTTAAAAAGAAAAAATTTTTTTTTTATGTTCAACTGCATAATTGAGCTTATTTACTAATAACAAGATTATAGCTTGCTGAAATTTATAACGGCTTCCACGTAGGTCTTGAAGGGTGACGTAACGAACATTTATCGAAGATCGTGTTTTTTTTTATTTTTCTAAACTTAAACAATTTAATGGTTTTAGCCATATCCAACCTTTAATCGTTCCATTAAAACCGCCGTAATGATTATAAAACTTTTTTTAAAAAAAGAAAGTATGTCCATGTTCGAGAAAAGAAATTACAGTTCTTTTTATTTCGTAGAGAACATCTTTAAAGACATCTGAGGAATTCCTCAGGACAAAGTCCAAAAATCACTCAAATCAGTCCAATTACCGACAAATAGGAATTGTATTATATCATCTTATTAACAATAATATGGTGGAAAAAAAAAAAATAAAACCATGTCCCCTATCAGTGCTATAAAAAAATCCTTCCATAAATAGATTTTGTGACAATGAATTCAATTTCTCTATTCTTAGCCTTACGCTTTTATGAATGCTATCATCAATTCTGCCAACAAGTGGGCTTTGGCCCTCTATAAATAGGAGGATTGTTTAAAATCTCAATTATCTCTGTCAAGAAAATGGCTCACGTTTTATGAAAAACGCCAAGTTAAAGTCAATATATCATTGATATGATAAATGATGTAAATCTCCTGCTTTACTTTATAAAGCATTTGCGGTTTTTTAAAGAATTTGTACATTTTACACCACTAAAACACTTGCCCCCATTATTTTGTTAGGAAAAATGATTTGTTAATTAATCATTAAAATGATTATTAAAACCAAAAATGGGACAGCAAATTAATTGAATGAAAGTTTACAAAGAAAATCTACTCCATCCCATATTTTATTTTATTCAATTAGAGAAGCGAGCAATTGCGATTGCATTAATTTAACGTACTTGTGCGAACACATATAAGTAAAAGTCCATAGAAATGCAAAAGATTTTCACAATTTTCGATATGTATAACTGAAAATTTGCAAAGCATTCAAAGAAACTCAATAGAGAAGCAATAAGTTTGACATTGAAAGTAACCGCTAAGCGAAAGACTTTTTAAATTTATCAACTGATATCTGTTTAGATGTATACACATATACATATGTTATTGAAATTGCAGACCAATCAGAACAATTCATTTAGTGCAACACTTAACTAAAGCAGGCCTTCAGCTTCACGGTCCGTGGTACCGGCCACCTTCACTGCAGCTTTTCCCCTCCGCTTTATCTCCACAGTAATTGCAACATTGACCGGATTTAAGAAAGACTCTAGCATAATTGAAATAAATTAATCCACAACTGAATTTCATAATATCATGTATATCCATTGAATCCAAAACTAACTGATCTCGTTAACGTCGGATAAGTGATCCGTCCTTTTTTGATAACATGTATTTTTTAGATGGATTCTTTACAAATATTATGTATTGAAATTTTACAAAAGTGTAGGAAGGGAAGTGTTGCAGATAACATAAAGTTCGCTCTAAGTCGAATAAAACATTCCGTTCCCTTTCTTTTTTTTTTGACGAAATTTCGAATATTAATTTAAAACAAGTATTTTTAGGTTATTCATGGTGTTCAGACACAGACTGTTCATGTTCCGACGAAGGATGGCAACGATGCATTTAGTAACTCGAGGGGCAAACGAAGCATAGTGGAGAAGCCGTTGCGGATTTCATTATTCTATGACGAATCGGTTCTTAGGTAAGATATTTTAAAAATAAACCAAAATGCTGCGAACTAACAACGGAGAGAATATATTTGTTAAAAACTGAATATTTCGGTTTTAAATGCAATTAAATGATCCATTTTATATATAATATATATTCACGATATCTTTGTATTTGCTTATGCGTTACTTTAAAAATTCAAGCGAAACTGCCAGATTTAACAGAACAATGGATAGTATTTAGGGAGTTATTGGCAGCGATGTCCTTTTCCACAAACGTGTTATTATATTATTAATATACATATTTTTTTTATTCTTTACAGTTTGGATGCCAATAAATTTAGTCTTATAAACGTAAGTATTTATAAGTGATCTCACACTGTATAATCGCAAGCAAACAATTCATTTTCTTCTAGGAAACTGTGTTACCGGAAGCTTTACAATTTTGGGCGAAAGCATTAATGGTGCAGCAGATAAAGGGACCTATTCGGCTTAATAGGTAACATTGAACCAAGAAAATATCTTTTCTTTCAAAATGAGTGATTTTTAGAATTAAAACAAATCTGTCGCGTTGGGACGACTTTAACATCATCCATGCAAGCTTGATTTGCGCTTTAAGATAAAAGCAAAATTTCAATTATCCAATAACATGCAAGCTAACGATTAAATTAACCGAAAAGTCCAAGCCAACAAATATATATACATATATATATATATATATATATATATATATTCAGATTAGGGTTTCTGACATATACACTATTAATTTTAGCAATAATCTCAAAAAGGGTTCGAAATATTTGCCCCAAATATCTCTGGTGAAAATTTTTGAGCTACAGGCGTAATCTTATATACTTCCATCTTTCAGTAAATATAATAAACGTTAGGTTTATTAAAAAGTCCTTTACTTTACGCAGACGATTCAGAATCCAATATATAATTTTTAATAATTTTTGAAAGCATCTAAATTATTATTTTTTCTTATTCTTGTAGAAAATGTAATAGCACTCAAGTATTTGTGAAAGGCGGTCTAACGCACTGTATAGACAATTGCAAAGCCGTGACCATGTGCGGCGAAGTTGAAGTTCCTTATGAACATCTAGATGTAAGTAAAAACACTTTCTTAAACTGGTTTAGTTTTATTCAACTTTTAAAGAGTATTCTTAACATTCTGGACTGGTAAGTTGAATTCAATTTCGAATCAAACTCGATTATGTTTCATAGATCAATAGATTTTTAACTTTTTGCATTTACAATGCACTACTGTTTTTCTTTTATTCACTGTCGACAGATATGTCGCGTGTGCAACGCATCTGGTCAAAATTGTCGAATTGATAATAGTACGGAGGCAGGCGAAGGAATTCAAAATTCCGATTTCATATTTTATGTATCGGCACGGCAAACCGAACGTTGTCATAAGGGACTCACCGTAGCATATGCTGCTCATTGCCAGCAAGAGGCTACTTTGGATCGGCCAATCGCGGGTCATGCAAATCTATGTCCAGATAGCATCAGCACTAAACCGCAAGAGTTGCAAACACTTATATCGACAGTGAAGCATGAAATTTTACATGCGTTAGGTTTCTCAGTTAGTTTATATGCGTTTTTTCGTGATGCCAAAGGAAAGCCTAGAACACCTCGTAAGTCGGATACGGGTAAACCTCATTTAAATGAAAAGTAAGTGAGTCAGTTATAGCATTCGAGAAGTTTCTTTTCATCTTCAAATGTTTGTTAAAAGGCTGCAAATTCATCAATGGAGCAATAATACTATTCGCAAAGTTATTAGAGAAAATTGGTCAGTGAGAGGTGGCCATGTACGCAGAGAAATCGATATGATGGTAACGCCTAAAGTCGTAGAGGAGGTCCGTAAACATTTTAACTGTGATAAGCTAGAGGGGGCCGAATTAGAAGATCAAGGAGGTGAGGGCACTGCCTTAACACATTGGGAGAAACGTATTTTAGAAGTAAGTACAGGAAACTATTGCCGCTTTATCTGAGCTATATAATTATTATATATTTTTAGAATGAAGCCATGACAGGAACGCATACGCAATCACCTATATTCTCACATATAACGTTGGCATTAATGGAAGATTCCGGTTGGTATAAACCAAATTATAGTATGGCTAATACATTATCATGGGGCAAAGGACTGGGTTGCAATTTTGCCATGCGCAGCTGTAAAGACTGGATTCAACTGAACAATGCAAAGTAAGTCCAATCAATGGGAATATCAATTCAATTTCCGAAACATCTAACAAAGCAATAAATAATAAGAGATAACTTTACAGAGGACACAGTATACATCCATTTTGTTCGAAAGTCAAACAGGAACCTTTACAGACCGAATGTACAAATGATCGGACTTCCGTAGCACTGTGTAATTTAATTCGACACGAGACAGAGCTACCATCGAAATATCAGGTAAGTTAAAATACCTTATACTCATGGTGGAAAGCTAAAAATAAAATTTTAATAATTTCTGTTTAAGAATTTCGACAGCATCAACGATATTAAAGAAGGTGATGAAGGTTATTATGGCGGATCGGTATCTCTGGCTGATCATTGCCCTTATATTCAGGAGTTCACTTGGCGCAACAAAAATGTGATTGTTAGAGGTTCACATTGTAATTTTATTGAAAATAATCCAAGTAAGTTTTTAACAAATTTCTTTGAATCCTTAAGGGGTAATATCAATTTGTGATGTGTTTAGGGGGTGTAGGAGGGGCTTTTATTCCAAAATATATGTAACACCCAAAAGTAAAATTCAGAGACCCTATAAAGTATATATATTCTTGTTCAGCGTGAAATCCTGAGTTGATTTGGCCATGTTTGTCTGACTGTGTGGTGTGTGTTGTTGGCACTCTCCTGGTCGCAAAAATGAAGATATCAACTTCAAATTTGGTAGAAACATTAGAACTTCTTGGACGCAGGTTCGTATTGAAAATGGGTCAAATTGGTCGGAGCAAAAGCGCGCAATGAAGCGTAACTTGAACGCTACTCGGTTTTTATCAACAAAAGTTTTATAGATCTTTGCTCGTTATTCAAAAATTATTAAATTTAGGAGACTGAAACCTTCCACATTTGTTTTACGAGACACTTTACTCGCTACGTCCAAAAATGAAACCGATTGGCCATGTCCATACAAAGTTACGAGTAATTATATTTATGTTCTTCACTTTTTCGAGGTTCAATGCTTATTTATCATAAGGGAAACAAGAGAAAACGTTTAAAACTATTTTGTACGCTCCTAAAATGAAGATATATTATCTGCCTAAAAATTGGTTAATCCTAAAATAAATGTGGTAGACACCGCGATTAATTTTTTCTTAATAATACCAGCGATATGGGTATCAAATGAAAGAGCTTGGAGAGTAGAATGCGAAAAGCATAGTGGTGGGTATGTGAGATTCGGCGCCCGCCGAATATAACTTTCTTACTTGAAAAGATGTTCTATTGAAACCATAGTCGATTTTCGAGCGGATTATTGAAAATAAAAAAAATTCAAATCGGGATTTTGAGGCAAATTTTTAGAAAATATGTTATTTGCTGTTTTAGGTGCGAAAGTGTGAGCTCTTATAGTACGATAAAAGAGGACTTTAGAAAAATCATTGTAAAGACTTGCGTTTTAATGCATCTCCACATTTTTTTAAAGCACAAACAGTGATATTATCTCTTAAACAAATTCACTTATTATAATATGCGTCACATCCACATATATTGTTGTACATCGTGATATCGACTGATTCGAACATCAAATCAATGCCAAATTATCCTAATTATCTTAATTAATGTTGTCTGAATAATGCGGACAATAATGCGGCGAAAAAAGCTAAAAACAAAAAACAATTTTATATTAATCAAAATTAGACTAAAGTTAAATACCGAAACTGTGAGATTAAAATCAATTTGAAATCGACTGCATGTGTATTCGCCTGTAATATTCGAAGAAGCGCTCTAAACGAATGCGCAAAATTAAAAATCGAGCACGCCGAACTCCAAGAAAATTTCAAGAAGTAAGGTAAACAAAATAAATCGATTTCTCCGTTGTTGTACCAATCTTACAAGTTGACCTGCGCTTCCCTCTTTAGCAGTTGTTGTAATATTAAGCATCTCTTAATATTATTTTTTTTTTTCTTTCCGTAGTCTCTTGAAAAATTTTGTGCTTTCTTGTTCTATTGTAGATTTTTTTCCCTTTCTAGGGGAACAAAATTTACATATATATATATATATATATATATATAAATATAACAAGACGCTGGGCACTTTCACTAAACACAGAACATGCCTATAAAATTCTGCTTGTCATCCCTGCATAAAAATCAAATCTTATCCAATCTTCTTCATTATACCTAGTATTTATTTATACTACTTAAATATTTATTAATCCACTATTTTATACCTATCACAGAAAGATGACGGCTGTATTTATTTTGTCAAAACATTTGCAACGCCCAGAAGGAAGCATCAGAAATCCCACAAAGTATATTTTTAATGTGTATATTTAATAATGTCCGCCTGTGTGTCTGCCGGTTTGTGTAATGGCGGAAATATTGCCCATCCGTCCGTTTGCGCAACTTTGTAGTATTTGGAGTAAGCATTCTCCCGTTAGCGAAAATAACTACATCGCCCACAAATTTGTAAAAGAATTTGGAAGTGACCTAAATTTTTCCAAGGACACTTTTACACAGCCTACAGGCCTATGCGACAAAAATTTTTATTTTGAAAATAGAAAAAATTAGCCGTGCCTACTCCATATTGTAGAGCATGAAAATTTAGTTCTTTTACTTGTTTCGTCTTCTTTAGGATAACGGTGTTGGGTATAAAAGATTGGGCCAAAATCGAATATAATTCCCTCCTACTTGTTATTATTTATGTACATATATAAACATATATTATTTTGTTGAAAATTAACACTGCGTTCATTTACGCGTATATCGAATCGAAGTAACCTTTTGCTTCCAATTTTCCAGATGTGGAAATATTCGATCATTGTTTTTATTACTCAAAAGCTTTTCATTTCGTTCAAGTTTTTTCTTTTTAAATAAATAAAAGAACATAACTTGTCACATATTTATGTACATCAATATATTGCACTCTTTCATCCTATGAAAAAAAAAAAAATTTCAAACAAACTAACACAGCAACATATCTACATGTACATCCAAATCGGCTAACCCAGACAATTTTTCCATCTGTGAAAAAAACATTTCTCTGAAATGATAAACAAGTTAGGCCGGCAAAAATAGTGTTTTGACAATGTCCGTCAATGGGCCCTTTGGTCAAGTTTGAAAAAATTGATGAAAAACAGCGTTCCTGGTGTTTTTATGAGATAAGGGAGGCCGAGTAGGTAAAACTTGCGATTATCAGATCAGTGTTCACGGGTTAAAACCTCATTCCGGTAGAATTTTCTTCGGCCGCAGCTATAGTGAGTGGTCATTCGGTAACAACGTAATACCGATAAATCATACATCCGCTCGTCTGCGGCCACCACCAGCTACCCATTTCCTTCCCCTGCCGTACTGCTTTCTTACTGACACCGTATTGCGCGGATAGGGGACATCCCGTGAATGATTGGTCACAAAAAAAAGGAATACTTTTCATAGTGAAGAAGAACGACAATCCGAAATAATACTTCTTTTGATCATTGTTCAGCTTAAAATGTATGACTTCTCTTCATCTTAATTTCGGTTTCAAAACAGAAGCGGTGAAGAACGTCTTCTCTTATGAACAAAGTTGCCCTTGCAAATTTCAAAATGAAACTAGTAGAGAATTTGTAGGACCGAGCTTTTGACTGCTTGGTACGACCGTTCGGGAGTATCGTGCTGATTGTGGTTTCTATCATTCCTAAAGCGAATAATTAGAGATAATGATAGGCCTCGACACTCCCCAGAGTGGGCTTATTGAGCCATACACAGAATAAACATATCTGGTTTCTCCAATGTAGTTTAGGCCCCTAGCTTATAGGGATTGTCTAACTCTCTGGAGGACGCCGCCTACGCAAACTTAACCGGTGTGTCATCAGCCACCGTGGGGTTAAACTTTCAAGGTAGTGTACCCAAGTTAAACCCGCAAATACATCTGAAAGGAATATTAGTCGTTTCACAGAAAATAGGTCGGGATAGGTGAAGAACGCTGGCCAAAAAAAAGTTTGTTTACTTTCTTCCTTGAAAATTTTGGTAGGATGTTAATGAAGAATACTAAACGGAAAGAGCATTTTGTTGATGATTTTCACTTCGCAGAAATCAGTGCTGCTTTCTTGGCCATTTCCACTTTGAAAGGACTATTTTTCCCTTTAGGAAATTCAAAGTAGTACTTCAACGGACATCTAACCCAAATAGTAGCTTTGGCTCATCTCTCGTAACAAAAGCGCTCTCTTGATTAATTTTGCGTCTAAGAGAAGTGTGTCTGGCAGTGTTCCTTACTTAGGCCCCTGAAAACGCTGTCGGAAGAGAATATTTCTCACTCTTAAACGAAAATTGCTGCCTTGATTCATTCACGTTACCGATGGAAGCGATATTGCAAGGTTACTTTCGAAGGATAATTAAGAAAAAAAAAGGTATCCGAAGCTTTCTATGAACTTACCCAAGCGAATTTACCCAAGGTTGCTGGTTTTTTTCAGGAATACATTATAAAGGAGATTTAAAAAAATACACTAAGAAATCGGAAGTATTTATATTTGGCAAATTTTCTTGGAACGACACGGTCTACGAATGAACTTCAAATGGATTAATCGATCTTAAAGCGAATCAGAAATCATTTTCTTAACAATATAAGTGGGGGCTAATTAAATTTCAAGTTGATATATAACATTTGTTTTCTTTGTTTTACGCTCGTGCTCGCGCTTGGAAACGATTGTAGAACCAGAAAAAAACTACGCTTTGGAAAGCTACGGCCAAAATTCAAAATGTTTTGATCACGGCGAATCAATGTGGGAGGAACGTACATGCCATCATACAAGAGAATGGCAGCATTGGGGCTCTGGTTGCTATAATTATCGTTGTGATGACGGACGTCTTCATATTTTGGTTAGTAATTACAGTTATTCTTGCCATTTCCCGGGACAACGGCTTGCTATTAGCATTGAATCGAACGGTTGGCTTCACAAAGGAACCATTATTTGTCCACGATGTGAGGAATTGTGCGGTGAACATTTCAATGCGCGAGGCAAGGAGTGTCGATTTCGAGAGGAAGCTCCTCCCGCCAACAAATATCCACGAGATTATCTACAATGTGATGCATGCAATTTGTATTTTTGCCATTCTATGCTTTTATTAACATCGGTTATAGTCTTTCTAAGTGTGCATGTGTGATTCTGATTAGATTTACGGACAAACGTGTTTAGCGATACATTTAATGCATTTTTGTTCTTTTTTGTTTTTCCTAACTGTATTATATATTTTTGTATATTTTATGTAGTTATCTAATGTGTATAAATTTTAGAAATTATTCGATGGTTCTAAAATCAGTTATTAGCATAAATTCTGTAATTAAGTGTTATGATAATTAATTGTTAGTTTCGCTTAAGGGTTTTCTTTTCCTTTTTTTTTTGCTATTGCTTTTACGAAGAAGAAGAAGAGAACTTTTTCATATAATAATGTTTATAAACATCACCATAGGATAGGCGTACACTAAATTTGTCCTCCTGCCTGTAACATTGCAAAATGTTTGTATTCTGTCCTTCCGTTTGCCTATGGGAAGTGAAAATTCAAATAGAAAGTGAACAATGCGAACTCTTTGAAACATTTGAAAATGTAGAACGGATCAGTAATATGTCCACAATGTGTCCCCAGTATTCTTTACAAAGTCGAACTTCCGTTTCAAGCTCAATGTAAACTTTTCTGGAAGCCACACAGATACCTAGTGTTTAAGATTAGGAGCTGCCGTGAAGACTCTATCGAACGGAGTACGCTAATACAAAGTCTTCATTTGATAAGCGATAAGTGGCAACCCCAAGGACTAGAACAATGGCCATAAAAAATGACCTTAGCGCTACTGAGGTATCAGAATGATAGAATGTGGGTATGGGACCCTTAGATTTCGGAGCCCCTTAGTTTCTGAGCTGATTCACGTACAAATGCGCTCTGAACCGCAAGCTAGTGCACATACTTCTTAAGACCTATTTAAGTTGAATAACCGACAGATATCCGTACAATTAAGAAAATATTTTCAAACTATTATAAGTTAAGATTTAAGGTTCGTTGAGGTGATGATTATCGAAGATTCGCTTCCCCGGCGAATATAATTTTCTAACTTGTTAAATTTACTATCTAATGGATTGTTGCCTTACGTCTATTTAACTTTTCGCAACATCTTCCACCGTAACGTCAGATTAATTGCAAAAAATGTAAATGTTTGCGCATTAATGTATTTTTAAGATTTTTTAATTTACATTTTAAAAGTAATGAATCCAATCTGCATTTTAACAAAACTACAAGTATTTTTTCTATGGTATTGTATGTGCTTTCATTCCATGCAAAGATCTATTTTATATCGCGAGTTATATTGTCAAGTTTTTAAGAAAGAAAAAAAAAATGTAACAATATTTCTTTATATTATGGATTTTATTTACCAAAATATTTTCATATTAACATTTTCTTCTTTAAAAAATTGTAAGAAATAAAGTATTAGAAAAAAATTTTAAAAGTTCTTAAGGAAAGAAAAAATAACTTCTCATTTCATAGCCGTGGAATACTTCTTCTACAATTGTCTTCAATTGAATTCAATTTCATATGAACGTGAAACAGCATTCAATTGTAAGGACCGCGTAAAATCGCGGTTAAGAATCAAGAAATTCTTTCAGTCTCGGTCGCTTTTAAAAAGATTTCATTTTAGATTTGAAAACGTAATTTCATAAAAATTGGTAGAAAGTGGACCGACAAATGTACAAAAATTTTAACAAAAAGTTTTCGCCACCATTTGCTTAGAGTGCAAAATTATTGCGAATTAAATCCAATCGTAAAACGCTTTTTTATAACGAATCATATCACGATGTGACTCTTAGTCACTTATGTGTATCATGGGAATAATTACAATGTTATATGGCATTTGGTTATACTTTCAATTTATTTATATATTCGAACAAGTTATATGTTAGGATGGCGGGGAAGTTCTATCGTATTTTGGATTTGAAGACGTTTGAGTTGTTGAGATGTTACTCAGCAATCAAACGGCGGGCCTTTGCGATTAGATGTGGATTGCTTCCCAAGATGGATCGGAAAATCTTATTACCGCCCACAATAACGATCTTCTTTGGCAATGAAATCTCCGGAAAGAATTTTTAGTAAATCGTCTTTTTACAACTTGAAGTCCTTTGGAGCTTTACATAAGTTTTTACTAAACAACCGCTTCGCTGCCTGTTTTCTGAAATGGAAGGCATTGAAAGCAGTCTTCTTCTATCCCGCGAGAGTTCTGGCCCGCCTGTTCACCTTGATCTGACAAGTAGAACTATCTGCAGGTAGTAAAATACGACAAAAGATAATATACTCAGTCCATATATCTTTTTCGGAGCTGAAATAATCAAAGTTCAAATATGACAAAGACGCACCTTGACCCGGTTAAGGCTAATAACAAACATATTCCGCCATTTTTTTTGTTGTTATGGAAACATTTGAAGGATGGTCCCGGTTATTTGATAATTTAATTGTTCGAATTAAAACAAAAATACATGTTCGAAGTGATTTTAGAATTTAAAGAAACAATGGTCGCGACTATTTAATTTTTATTTTCCTACGGATGTATAATCTAATGGTCGAGTTAATATGAACATACTTTCAGGTGATTGTTCCAAACAAATTCTAAAGATCAGTAGCTTAGTTGCTTATATTGATCTGGGGTGATAGAACTATGATTGTCAACTTTTTCTCCTAATGTCAAAGATTAGTTAAATAAAAATCTAGCTCAAAATCAGGAAAGTCGATGGGCTTCGGAGATCACAGTACACTCAAATCCTTATCTTGTTGGTATTTGATATATTGAATGCAGGAAACATGACAAGTAGAGTTTTGCCTCTCGAGTTATACATATATATATTTAACCTACCGAATGATCCTCCGACTGCTTTGAGGCCTAAGAGGCATAGTATATAGCAGTCGTTATTCATATTAATTAATACTTACTCGATGATGTATTAATTTCACAATAAAAGTAATTATATATCAATTTTCCAAATTTTTCCGATAATTAATTTTATTAATTTTTATGATTTAACACAACAGATGAAATAATTTTATACAAATAATATATTTATTATCATAACATAAAATAAAATATCACTGAATATAGAAATTACATATTTACATGTGAATAAAGAATTTCATATATATGTACAAATTAAATTAAATAGATGTAATGAGAAATGAATTTATTCATTAAATATACATAAGTTATTATCTTCCTCTGTCTTTGAAGTGGTCGTGTGACATACGTCTACTTAAAGCGTACATAAAGTATACAGAGAGACATATAACAAGGACAAGGTATAAAAAGATGATTTCCCAAAACTTATCCATTCGGCCAAGTATTACCAACACCTAATACACACACCTAATATACATAAATAAAATAGATTTCATAAATTATCGGATGAAAATGAAAAAAATATGCACAAAACAAATATTGACTGATCATGAAAATGATAGTGAGAGATAGTAACTTAAGGATGGATTGAAATCTTCTTCTTCTTTAAATGCTATTGAAGAGAAGAAAAGTATCGGAAAGGAATGGAAGTAAACTTTTTAAAGCAGTTTTTTTTTTCATAAAATATAAAAATTTCATATCCCGATAAGCCGATTACCGTGCTTACACTAAACAAAAGGTCAAATTTTGCCTGGATTATCTCATGTTACTTGCATTCCAGAAGTGATTCTAAACATTCTCTCAAATCAATTACCGATCGATGACTCGATGCTCCACATTTGGATTTCTTTTAAAACCATTCCAAGCTTCAAAATGTGATCTTAAAGATATATGAAAATCATGAGGTATTTATAGTCAGCATCACTTCTGGTAAGAATGTATAAAGCTCGTGACAATGTGCGCAATATCCTGAGTTAGACGAACCTCTTATGATGTTACACCAATTGATTTGGAATCATTTTCTAAATAAAATTTAAGCATCTGTCCATCTGTCTGCTTATGTGGAATTTAGAATTTTCGGGACATTTGAATGAAATTTGGTAGATTGGCTTGTTTTGACCCAAGGGTGAAAGCTGTTGAATGGAATCGGCCTACTGCCCACGCATGATCATATTTTGAACAAAGCGTTATAAGAGAAGAATTCTTAGCTTTTAATATTTTTGACAATAAATCGTGGAAAAATCCTTTCTTTGGCTTATCAAAGAAACATAGAAAATTCAAATCCGATCGGATGTGTCCGTTCACATAAACGGGTTGGCCAAAAATTGTTCTTGATATGGCAACGGCGATCTAGTTTTGAGTATTTTATGATGAAAATTGATTCAAAATAGTGCTTTAATATGCTAAGTTACCACTGCCTAGGTATGGCTGTCGGTCTTCCCTCCTTAGAAGGTTTCGTTCTGAAGAGTAAGCAACACTGCGTCCTTACCTAACTATAACCTTGATAGAACGAAAAGTTTCAAACCACGGGTATTATCTTATTCTTGGGAAGGTCGGAAGAAAAATTTGCGGGAAAAAACGTTCGAAAATAAAATAAAATAAGGTAAAGCTACTAAATTATTTTGGTTATATTGATCTGTTGTCTTCAACTTTCTTCTCGATGCGCTTCAAAAGCTCTTTTTCGGATCCAAATTGTCTCATTTCAACTGTATGTTATATATTTAAGTTTTTACAAAGAAACCCATCGAATACATTCCGTTTCGAAAATCACTGAAAGTGTGTAGAGATTTCTTCCACTTATGTATGTACATTGGCACGGCTTGAAAGGTTTCTTTTTGATCCGATTTTATTGAAAATATTTTTGAAAGAAATTTTCCTCCACCAGTTGATGTTGAAGTTTGAGGAGTTTTAAAGTTTAAGGTATGAACAGTCGTTTTTTTTCATTATTCATGTTAAAAAAATTTTTTATTTTTTTAAATAATTTCCATAAATATTGCACTATTTTTTTCAAGCACATAACTCTATCGCCGCTCTATCGTAGCTCTATGGAGCTAGTTTTGTTAGTCTATCTGTAGTAATTGTCCATACGCACAGCAACTCAAACATGTCCGCAGGTCGTCGGTCGTCTAATGTTTGGAGAGAACGACCAAAAAGATGCTTACAGTAACCTAATTACTGTACCATGGCGAGAGGACTGAAATTTCATTTTATTGTTTTTAATAACGTCCTTACGTACATCCTTCCATATCTGTTGGTCTTCATCAAATAATTTTAAAGCACTTGACGGGGTCGGAAGATTCTCCAAAACTTACCCCCCACCCCATTCGCCGCAAAAGAGTACACATTTTATTTATAAAGAATTATTTCCTTATTGGTGCGATCTGAAAAATTCATTTATCAATAATCGGGCAGGCAGAGTGACAGAGTCTTGTAGGCATTTCAAGAGCTTAAGCAATAAACGCAATGCGATAAGTTAAGCAAACGTTTCACACACAAGTACGTTTACTTAAAAGGTAAGCTGCCGTAAGCCACTCATAATGATATGATGGTCAGACATGGACTTTTTAACAGCCAAAGTGGGAATTATATTAATTCATTTCAATTGCTACTTTTAATGATTAATGATTGTCAAATCGAGTGTATCTCTACGTAGCGTTATACGAGAGAAATGAAAAACGTTTTCTGTCCTTATATCCCTTCTATACATTTATACATATATGTTTAGCCAAAAAAAAAAAAAAAAAAAAAACAAAAAAAGGTAGGTGTGCATGTGTTCTTAAGATGTTGCAAAATAAAGCGATTTCTCTGCATACTCTCTTAAGTATTTATCTAAAAGAATTTTCTAAATAATAAATAATTATACAGATCTAGTAAAAAGTCTTAGCAAAAGGTAGTCAAGTCTTAGGGGTCATTCTCCCAAAAGCCCGTTAAGAAGAACTCTTTCGAATTTTTAGGAAATTTAATAAAGAAAATCCTCCTCCTTTATCGAAAGATAAACTCTAAGCGGGCCTTATAAAATTATTCTCTAGTTTCCTTTCTATTTATAACACAATCAGAAAATCTTTTTTTATTTTTTTTAGTTGGATAGTTTTTACATATGTATATGTTAGATGGAATCGCTTTCTCCATTCACATGTTTGGAGAAAAATTCGACATAAATGTTGCGAAAGGAAAGCCTGCGCTTAGACGAATTCCAAAGCGTTAAAGCAAATCTAATAATAGTGCCCCTATATGCGACATATGGCATATATATGCTGTATCCTGATGACAACAAGGAGAAGGAGAGGAGCTAATGACGCCACGTTATGGGTAATACGTAATCCTTTATTGTGTATAAAGCTTTGGCATACCAGTGCACGCCACTTTCATATCCTTCTAGATCGAGGCGCTTTTTTCTTTTCTCCTCTTTCACCGTCTCTTTTGACTGATTGCTTGGATGCATATAAGATAAAATACTAGACCATAAGCGCATAGGCGCGAGACTCCAATGAGCCAATTTTTGACTATTTACAATAGCGTAACAGGAAGCCGCTACCGAATTAACAACAATTGTTCCCGCTCTGGTTAGGGGAGCAACGACACCTTCTCTCATCACTGTTTCAAGTTTGATAACACGTTGCGGCCTTAAAGCTTTGGTAAAATCATGTACAAATACTTGATCGTTTCTCGTTATCTGATCAGCGAATACATAGCTTGTAAGCATTTTCTCTGGATTCCAAATCATTACCAAATGAGCTGGCGTCACCGTAAGCACAGCACCATTTTCAGTAGTTAGCTGAATAAATTGTTCGGTTTGCTCCAAATTGCGATCCATAAAAAGAATTATTTCGCTAAATATCGGTTCACCGCGATCGTTTACGCTAAGCACTCGATCGCCAATTATTAAATCACTCATAGCCTTCGTACTGCCATTCGAAGTCAACACGATGCTATCTTTCGTAAAGCAGCCGCTATCGTGAGGTGTATGAAATGAATCTGAAAATAAAAAGGAAAAGAAAAAAAAAAACAAGAATTTTTTAAAGGCATTTTCAAAAACCCGAAATCCGAATCCTAATCCAATTTACTGTTCACAATATGTAATACTGACTTACAAAATTATGCACAAATATCTTTGCATGGATTACTAAATAAAAATTGTATGGGAGTCAAAGTGGTTTTGACAGTTGCACCTTTTTTTTGTTTTTTTTTTTGTTTGTTTGCATCTCTCCCTCTGCTTTGCTATGTGTGCATTAACAAACTATATTTTGCAAGTATTTAACTGTCGGCAATATATCAACAGCCCTGAAAGATGCACAACAGATTTGCTATCTGATCTTGTTTTCTTAAGAGATTAAAAAAAAAATGAAAAAAAAGGGAAAACAGAAGATAAACTAACCGAGTATCGACTCGAGCTAAAGTAGCTTAAGATAATTTTGTACCATAAATAAATAACAATGTACCGGAGACTGATTACAGAGTAGTTCGTTGGTTAGCGTTGGCTGGCTAGCTAGCTGGCTGGCTGACTGTGTAGTGTGTAACCGTACACACATAAGTACAAAATATAAATTAGATATGTTACCTGATACGGTTGCAGTGCGCATTGTGAGAATGAACACGAGAACAATAGAGAACAACAATCTTCAATTACTTCTTACACTTTTGTAAAAAGTTCGGTTCGGTTGTGTGTTACTTATTGGCACGATATTAATTATTATCTCTATTGAACATGAAACAAACTGCCTGCAGTTGCCGCACTGATTGCGGTAATGATTACTACGTATTTGATTACTTAGTAATAAAAAGTGCCTACCACTTCTAATCTCTCTCTCTCTCGCTGGTCTTTCTTTGATTTCCCAGACTTAAGAGCAAAAACGCGTTCTTCGATCCAATTCTCTAGTTATTTTTCTATTGTAAATATTTGTCTGTCCCGCTCGAGCTTTGTTGTTATTGATATCCCTTTGAAGCAAACATAGACAAGACTTTACTATACCTAATACCTGTCTGTGGTCCAAGTGTATATTAAGTTTATACGGATGTATAGAACAACGAAAAGAACTTGAGGTAAACCCTGCTTTTATTATTCTGATCGATTCAGCATCACTTTCCATACGCTTGTCTATCCGTCTGTCCATAATTTTTTTTTCTGTTCTGGTCATAATTTTTGAGACATTTTCACGACATTTGGTGACGCCACGTGTTTTGGCGCAAGGACGAACATTATTGAAAATGATTTAGATCGGGCCACTTTCTCGATTGCTTCCTATATATAGTGCAACTTTGAAAAGTTATTACACAAATAACTAACTGTATGTTGTAGGATATTTTGCGACGAACCGAGTTTTAAAGTTAAATTTTTTTTCTTTTTGGCTATAAATCGAATGAAACATAATCTCATGTGCGGGCAAACATAAATGAATTTCGTGAATATCCTCCCTAATATTCAATACAACAGTGAGCACACTTACTTGACACAGATCACAACAAGTTTATGTGCAAATCGCTTGGTTGGTCCAATCTTTCATTACAAAATTCCAAAAATTCGCTCTCCTTATCATATAAAGACTTGCGTTTTATAAGAAAATGTACTCAACGGTTCCCTATTTTTCTCATTTCATTTCTACCAACATTTCTTTAGATGTATTAAAATGTTTTCCTCTTATAACGATTTTTTTCAAATGGAATGGAACGTTCGAAATAGCTTCGAGTTTTCTCTAAGCTTGACTTCTTGAGAATTTTCTATTCCCATATGCAATTAAATTATATTAGTAAAACATTGGCCCCTGTAGCTGAACAACACATGCCTATATGGGTTTTTCTTGTGCATATATTTTTTTGAAGAGATTTTCATCGTAGAAATTGTAGGCGTGTGATCGAGTTCCCGGAATTTTTCTAAATCGGTAAAAAACGCTGATTCTTACTGATCGGATTACCGCAGTTGTTAGCTGTTCTGGAAATTCAACTATTGCAAGCAAGTTAAGTCAATGTTTTTCTTTAGGACAAATGGCTTTTGGGACCATTTCTTAACCAAACATATTTTCAAAGGCTACATCACTTGTGACACAGGGTTTGTGCGGATGTAGGCAACATCCTAAAAGGACTTGATATATACCCATCTTTTGTTTGGATTACTTTCTCAATTGACCTAATGCTGTCTGTCGGTCTATCCGTCTTGCATTCTTTTCTTCAACCTAGAGATCGCATGTGATCGGATCACATTTTCGATCACTGCCCATAAAATGCCTTATTTTGAAAGAAAAGTGTATGGCAATAACAAAGAGGTATAGGGTATTTCATAATGGGTCGCTACATATTTTTACTTATTTAGATATTAGTTTTCGAAATTTTCAAAATGTAAGTAACGTAAGACGTACATACGTACGTGAGTCAATCACTCAATCACACTCAATCATCATGTAGCGTGAATGAATGAATTTCATTACGAACGAACCGATGCGATTAGTTTACTCGTAAAATACAAATAAAAAATTTTTGAGCGAAATTTCTTTTTAATGCAAAACTCATCACTTTAAGGCCAAACTTATAAATGGAGATTTGATAACTATAGTACAGAGAGGTTGTTGCGTGCTACTAAACTATCTTTTCTTTTTCTTTTTGGTTTGAAGATTTGATTTTTAATGTGTTGTGGTTGGTTATTCGCGTGGTAGATCATCTTCGTTGCTTCGTAAGACTTCTGGCAGAATTTCATTAACTTTGTTGTTATTTGCCCGATACGAATGGGGAGCTTGGATTTTTTTTTTTATACCATTTTCTGGGGAAACAGGTATTTGGTTGTTGTTGTTGTTTTTTTGTTTTGATATTTTAAATGGTACATGTTGCTAAAATGGTGATTTTGTTGCCTGAGAGCATAAAAACACTTTTTTATATCTTTTGCGGTTAAAAACATTTACAATACTTGTACACTATTGATGGAAAAAGCTTCAATTTTAAATACATTTCTCTCTTTTGTGATCCGCTGATATAAGCAGCTTCTTAATGCTTCTTATGGTATACGTTGGACCAGTTTATAGGATTTGGGAGATGCTAGATGGGGTTGGAAAGCGTATCCATGAATATAGTTTAGCTGGCTTGTAAATGTATATAGTGTATGTATAAATATGTATATATATGTATATATATATATATATTTATTTATATATATACATACATATCTGCATATACATATATATATGTATACATATATATATCTCTTTCTCTCTCCCTCTCCTTAAATATGCATTAAAATATTATATATAGATAGATCAATTCTTATATATATATATATAGATATTTAATATATATTTATATCAATATATGTATATACGAATATATGTATATACGCATCCCATATTTCCATCCCATATATGTATGTAAGTATACTATACTACTAAACCATGAGAAACTCATTGGGTGTCGTATCATCAATTCGTTTAATTTGACAGGCACAAACCTAAACATGTCAAAACAACAACATTCTTATAAACAATACTGCGGTTAACTTAACATTAAAGCCGGTTTTTGTTTTCACCTACCTATGCATGTTCTTTTTTTTTTTTATGCACACACATATGCATACTACCATACCATAAGTATGCGTATACGTATGTTTGCTTGTGTCTACCGGTTAGAAAAGACATGAGAATGAAAAAGAAAAAAAAACATTTTGTATCGAGTTTGTTGAGTTATTTTAAAATAATTTCCGTTGGTGTTGTTGTCTTTCTGTTTAGGCCATTTGAATGAATGTTTTATGATTCGACCGTTTCTAATTTGATTTCATTTAACCAGACAAAAAACAAAAAAAAGAAAAAAGAAGAAAAGGAACCGCAAGATAGTTCTGATTCTGAAAATACGATAGAATGTAAGCAATAGTCCGTCGTTCGTTACATATAAACACTTATACTAAACGAGCTGTTAAGTCGATTACCTAAGCGGTATATTGTTTTACAAAAAAAAAGAAAGCAGAAAAAAGAAAAGAAGAAGGCAAAGAATGCTTTATAAAAAGGAATGTTTCCATAGAACGAATGCAAATTGCACTCAGTTAGTGTCATTTCTCAGGAAGCTTTCGTTTACGAGAAGTGTCAATTTGACTTGACAAGCGAATAGGAAAGCAAATTGTTTTATGTACATGCGTTTGTGTGAGAAATTATGCATATATATATATACATATATATATATATATATATATATATATATGCAGATTGTCGAAAAAGTTCTGAGCTTTTCAAATTATTTGCAAAATCGCATAGGCATTGTTTACTTCACGCGATTCTCTTCCTCTTTTGCTTGCTATCAAATTTTTGTGGTTTTTGCTTAAAGAAAAATTGTGAAATGTGGTTTTCACATTATTCGTTCATTCATTCATTTCTCATTACCAATCATTTTCAGAGAATTCCAATTCCACAGAGATCCAATAAATTCGACAATACTCAGTCAGCCATTTATATATTTATTGGTTAATCAGGTTATAAATACCCACGAGATCTGAAATCGCGAGTTTTAATCCTTTTTTAGCGATAGTTCTTTGCTTTTTTTTTATGGTCAAATGGTACATATAAGCGCTTTAATAGTATACTGTGATATTTAATGGCACACCAAGGCCTTCGAATTATTCTAAGTGTGACGTGGAAACGTCATTTAAAAGCTTGCAGGATCTCTTTTAGATCCATTTTCCCTTCTCCGGCATTTTTATTCACTTTTCATCAATGATTTCTTTTTGTTCTTTAAATACTTCTAGGTCGGCTTAGTTTTGATCAAAAAGTCCATCTTGTAAATGAAGTAAATGAATGAAACCTTCCCAATACTTGCTTTGCCCAGCAAAGACATTTACCACTCTATGCCGTTCTAATCGCATTGTCATGTTGGGGTTTTGAAAGATTCTTTTCCTATCTATTTTGCATACTGCTCTCGCGAAGTGCACACTTTTTATGACCGTTGTGAAATAGCTTGAAGTCGTTCCGATTCAATGAAGGCATGTATATAATACAAATATAAATTCATGTAAACATATACTCTTTACATCCCTCAACGAGGTATGTCGACGTATCTCTCACGTGTTCTTGGCTTTCTAAATTCCAACAATATTCTTCATTGTGAATTAATTTAGTCATGTCAGTCCGGCAACTCTCTCATTCAGAAAATCGAGGTAGAGGGGAAATTTAAATGAGGTTAACAAGCGATATAAAACCCTCAATAGAAGTCCGATTCATTTGATCCAATGATCTACAACAATATCTATCCGTTTGTAAATTTAATTCAAAAAATCAGAAGCCCGCTAAAGAGGAAAACTTTTCAAGATCAAACTAACAACATTTCTTAAAGAATGTTTGGAAAACGTAGCGGTTTTATAATTGAAGTGCAGGATTAATTTTCGCTTATCGGCATTTGTCCCAAATCTGTGGGTAAATTGCAAGAATGAGACTTGATTCGAAATCATGTTCAACTTGACTTCCTATCAGGTATCATCACATTTTTCAATATCAACACTATCTTCCAAGCGAAAAATCTCTTATTATGTTCTTTTTATTTTAATTGATAAACGCGTATGAATTTCATGCATGCACTTACCTGATTTGACAGAGCAGTGTATATAATCACGATTTTCATAATAGACCCAATCGAAGCCGGCCTCTACAGCTAAACGTGCCAACATACCATATTTGCTAGTATCACGATCATCTGTCGTTATATCTACAGCTCGTCCCTCATAGTGTAAAGAGTTTTTACCGTGCAAGTATTCGCCATCTTCATCCCAGCTTTCAATTACTCTTAAACGAGTCGTTGGCCATTGATTTATAACCGATATGGCTAATATATCCAATTTATCTTTGCATCGCTAAAAGAATAGCAAAAAAAAAAATCACTCTTTGATATGCTTATATATAAATCCGTATGTAAAACATGATTTTCTATATATATTATGAAAAATTTCTTTTCAAACTTCCCATGTGCATATATGTGTGGTTGTCTTTGCGTGTAGTACAAATTTACAAATGTAAGTAAACAAGTTCTTATATATATATACAAGTTCTTATATATATATATATATATATATATCTATCTCAAGTAACAACAAGATGGGCACACGTGCACATACATCCCTATATATTTATGTATGAAACTGTATACGAACGTGGGTACAAGCAATGCTTCTTTTTTTTTTCTTATCCTCTTGTATTGGTCTGTTGGCATCTTTCTTCCCGTAACAAGTTTCATTGTAAGCACATGTACGTGTACATACACATATATATTTATATAAATACATATACATGTACATGGATATATATAGGTATATATATATATGTATCCATATGTATATAAATACATGTATACATATCTCCTTTGTTAGTCAGCCACAAAATATATGTAGGGCTATTGTAGTATCTATATAGCCTACTCCCTCACTCTTATTGAACATTCATTAACACACTTGAGGCGTGGTAAAAGTAAATTCACTCGTTAAATGAATTTCGATAAACCAAAAAAAATAAAAACAAAAAAAAAATACTGCATCTTATGGTTTCTTTTAATTTGAGTACCAGTTTTGATAAATTCGCATTTACATACATGGACGTATAAGCATGTTCACGGTATCCGTACACATATATGTACAGTACATAACTTCTTGTATGTAAAATTGCTTGTGATTTATCGACTTATAATTCTAAAAGAAATTTGCCGCCATACATATATGTATGTATTTATGTATGAATGTATATATGTATGGAAGATTTCATTTCAGTTATTTTATGTTATAATGGAAAAAATACATAAATTAAATTAAAATTTTTAAAAACATATGTATACACACTAACACCTGCGCAACTTTACCATATTGGAATGTAAATTGTATGCATATTTGACAAGAGCAACCTTAACCTTAAAGAATAGTAATTGCTATGCTACTTAAGTGGCATCACTGTAGCTTTTGTTGGCTTCTTAGCCTGATGGTGTGTGTAACGCATAAATGTACAAATCGGAGAACTTATAAAGTATATCTAGTAACTTAACAACAGGATTAATCTAGTGTAGGTTCGTTCATCGGATTTTCTCCGGCCATGAGCATTAAACTTTTGCCTGGAAAAACACACTTGAGGATCTTGACTTATTACTGGTCGCGGATTCAAATCTCAAAGCGCAAAGGCCTTAGATGGTAGTGTTTTAAGCTCTTGAGTTCAACCACAATGATCCAAAAATCGATAGTACATTTCTTTACTTATGTGGTGACATAATTCAATTATTCTCTGAAGAACTTTCCAATTAATTAAGCCTAACGATATCACACGCACTTACTTATGAAAATCGCGGGAATACATGCAACTCTTTTTTTACACGGTCTTTTTTGCACGATTTTTAAATAACACGGTTCAGCAATGAGAGAAAATACACCCTTTTTTACACGAATTTTGCGTTCTAACACCAACCCAAAAAAAAACATTTTTTTGTTTATTTTTTAATTCGTTTTGACTACGAGACGGTGATGTACATCGTGGTATAGTAATACACATTTTGTCGAAATAGTTGGTAAAGAAAAAGGAGAAGAACGGGTCTAACTCAATGTCCCATAAAATAATCAAAAAAAAATTTAAGTTCAAAATTCAACTACACATTCAGGTTAACCTTGGAACCACCAGCCAAACGCTTTACTGACATTTGGATCGACTGAGGAGGTATACAATAGATAAGGAATCATGCATGGTATGTGTCTCCTAAGTTGTATAGCCTTGCTCTCACTTTACTTTGTAGTTTGAGGGCATATTTCATCTTCACCTTATCTTGTTATTAAGTCTAGTAAGTGTAAGTATCAGCTGGATATTCCGCTTGCACTAAACCACCTAATCTATAACGAGCATGGAACATTTTTGTAGAACGGGTGCATTTGCGTCATTTACATACACTTAAAAATTAACGTTCAAATGCCAGGATTCGCTTTAGAAGCTTGTACTTGCAATTTTCTCTGACCGCGGCTTGAGAAGTTACTCTCCTGGCCTTAGTTTTAATTTGAATAATAATTTTACTTAATCTTAACTAGTATATGGAGATTCTCTTTTTGAATTCACTGAAAAGTAAGATCGTAGTATTAGTGCTATGACGGACGGCCATCTATTTCATTAAAAGTTAAGTTTGTTAGCATCTTCCTCGGATTCCGCAATTCTTGGCATGTCAACAGTTTTGATTTCCGTTTTGTACTGGGTATGCTTACGTCACATAACAGACTTGATAATGTAATCAAACAATGGTCCTATGCATACACAGTTAAGATTAAAGTTTTGCTATCCCTTCTCTGCTAGATCTAAGACGTCCAGAGAATATATATAGGATTCGTTATTTCTTCAATGATTTCACGTTTTTCCCCTCAAAATGTTTGAAGAACAAGAATGTTGGGGAATGTGTCGTTTGCCTTATGTTTATCTTACAGAATTGATGCGAGGGCATATCCACCCGCATTTTATAAAAGTTTCACATAATTGCATAAATTTTTAGAATTTCTTTCGATGCATTAATTAACTCAAGCTGGCGGTAAGGAAGCGTAATGGTTTCTAAAGGAGTTATAATTGACGTTCTTGGCTACTGACGTGCATAAATTAAAGCGAAACTGAAGGCGGATTCATGTTTCCTTAGATGCTGGTTCAAAAGATCCGTAAAGCAAAATGATGGTCAAGAAGAATTAACTTTAAAGGATGACAACACAGGTGCCATGCAATAATCTTAATAAGTTAAGCACTTTCCGTATTCAAGAAAAAGGTAGAGAAGGACCTCAAAATTCAAAGCTATATCCCTATGTTAACTGCTTTTCGATTTTACTTTTATATCTAACATGGCCATATATATATAAATCTTGTCTTGCATATTATCCGATATACGGTGAGGTTCTAAATTGTTTCCGTTAATACTTTTCCAAACTTTCCAGAATGAAATAAATTTTCTCTTCACTAATTTGATGCTCTTAGCTTACACACACGGAGTTTTTATCATATATAAATAGCAAACTTCTGTTAGATGATTCGCGAAAACAATCTAACCAACACTAATTAGTTCAAATTGTTACTAATCTTCAGTTATTCAATTACATTTGTCAATATGGACTTGTTTCTATTTACATTCCAGGGAATTTTTAATTGATTTTCTAAGGTGACAGACAGAAAGACTTAAGCGAAAAACCTGTTGTGCTAAAAACTAATTTAAATCTGAAAAGTTTTCATAACAACAAATAATTTTTTTTTTTCTTCGCTTTGCCTTTGTTTGTTTCCGTTTCAATCTAAACCGCATACATTGTTTATTGATCTTAAATGTTTTTATGAATGTAGACATGAATGTAAATGAATTTCAGTAGTTTAACTGCTTTTATGAAGAAAAAAAATTGTTTACCATTTTCTTCTTCATATTCACCACATGGGTCATGTTAAGGGCAAAACTAATTCTTTCAATTCGTTCAATTCGTGCACAGTAACATTCCTTAGGGACTTTACAAAGCCAAGTCATTCAGGATCATTGTAAGATGTGGAGTCAATTTAGCTACATATATATATATATATATATATACATTCATCTGGATGTCCCTACGTCCATTTGTAAGTGATTCTCAAATTAGTAAAAATTAAAAAAAAACTTGGAAAACCTTGACATGATTGACTGCATATCATGTCTGGCGTTTGGAAGTAGGCGTAAGCTAAGCCTAACTGGCACCTTTTATACACAAATACAGTGCTAACTTTACGAATTCCATCTATAAATTTGTTGCTTATCCGCTTGGGGACACCCCCGTAATTAACTAAGAAATTATTCGATGCAAGCAAAACTTTATAGACAAATGCTTCCCATTATCAAAAACAAAAACAAAGATATCTTTGAGTTGAACACGATCGCTTAATAGTCACTTTGCTCAGTGGGAAAACCCATTAAATTTTTTTTTAATTTTAAATATCTCTTACTATAAAATTTTATATAGGTTTGCCTTTTTGATAGTTATGGGCCAGCAGTTTGGGTGGTATTGTACACTTTTAAAGCGCAACTGAACTGGTAATGGGAAAATTAACATTAAAACTGTAAACTAAACTAAAGTTTTTCGAAATTATGGATCGATATACAATGAAACGATTTTTCGAATTTTCAAACTTCATCTGACAATACACGAGGATACAAAAATCTGAAAAGCTGAGATTTGGGGAAAGGGCAAGATCTAAGGAGTGGCCGCAGCCTAGTGTGTGTATGCCAATCGGTCTTACGGACTGACAACTTGCTGTACCTACTATAGCTAGTGAAGACGTTACACCTCTAATCTTGATTGCATAGCATATGGACGGACGACTAGTTAGCCAGGCGTAAAGTATGTGTACACCTTAGATTCTTGTTATACATACAAGTATAGTTTACTAGCTCTCCAAGGCGGATTTTCATGCTCTACAACCGCTAGACAAATGTGTTATGCATATTCCCTGCTGTTGGGCGTAAAAGTTGAGAAGACCGCATGAATGCGACTTAGATGCAGTGTGATAAAAAGGCAAATATACATATATAAACATATATATATATACATATAAACATATATATATATATATATATATATATATATATATATATATATATATATATATATATATATATATATATATATATATATATATATATATATATATATATATATATATATATATATATATATATATTTTATTTATTACTAATAACTTCTGTGATCGTGAACGTTTTAGCCAAAGTGTTTTTGCGCTCAAAAAGGTTCTTTGTTTTTTGGAAGAATGACAAACTATAGATGAGAAATGGTTATTCACAAAATCAATTTGTGACGGCTTGGGGTATCTAATGAAACAAAAACAATATTCTCAAAAAAAAAAGAAAGAAAAAATGTTACTGAAACGCTTCTTTAAATGTATGCAAACAAAATTCATTAGTTTTACAACTTCTTAGCTGACTGTACGGTAAATGACTGCACTGCGTTAGCGTAAAATTGATTTTCTGAATGAGTGAAAAGCAGTTCGAGTTATGTATCATTGCTGAAGGCTATGTGCGGTATTCCTTTCCTTTCCTCCTTAGAATAGTTCGATAGTTGAAAACGTGTCATTTTCCTAAACAAAATGACTCGACTAAATGATTTCTTCTTCTTCTTCTGTGGCCAACTGATATTTTGTAAAATACCTCAATATCTGCCCATAGTTTTTATGTCAGTTTTTAATTTTGTTATTGTTGCGCTTGTTTGCAAACATTGATATTTTTCATTAATCTTAAGTCGAAAATTTTTTCTTTTTTTTTAGCAAATTATTGGTTACGGTACGCATTGTTGTGATAGGCATGAAACAGTGACAAGCAATTACGATATAGTTTTTTTTGTTAACATTTTGAACATACAAATAAATGAATTTCAATCAAAAGAAAATGAAGAAAAGTGGAAAGTACTTAACATAAAGTATAAATGGAAAAATGCAAAGTTTTCTGTCGGACTTGATGTTCTGTAAGTTAAAGAACAAGAAAAGTTGTTTGTTTAGTGGAAACATTTCTCTCTGTAGACAAGTAAGTTCACTTATTTCCGGTCAGTCTTGCATGCTTGCAAGATATCCATTAAGTCACTCTCGAAGTATGCCAAGTTTCTCTTGGCCAGCCTTGTTGAGGTCCGATTGTCGACAAAGTCAGCAAAAACAAAAAAATGTGGACAATAAAAAATTCGCTTTCTTTTCTTTTCTAAATTATTCATATATTGAGCAATGTCCGCCCGTCTGTCTTTTCTTTTGTTTTCTTGTTTTTATTCCCAAATATTGAGGGGGAAAACTGCAAATTCAGATAAAACCTGTAAATCTGAACTCACCCCGATCAACTGGCAAGCACATCAACAATATTAAAAAAAAACCTCAAGTTAAGGAGAAAAATAATTGCAAATTTGCTTTCGTATATGTATTGAGTGTATATTCAATTACCATTTATAAATTGTCGAGCGGTAGCATATGCTAATCTCAAGCATGACTCACGTATGCAGCGCAGACCCCCAAAATGTTCATTATCATGTCAGCAATTAACACAAGTTTTTCGCGCCTTAGCGTAATCAATATATTTTAACCCGCGCGAACCCTTCGTCGCTTTAAAATGCCTAATTATGTCAATGTGAAAGGTATACAACCACGTACACTGAGCGTTCAATTTACAAAATTTTGCAAAAGCATATCGCTTCACTTAAGCAAGTGCATATGTGTAACTCTTCAAGTCTGCTTGATTTTAATGAAAGAAGACTTGAAAAGAGTTAAAGGTATAAATGCACACAATCACACAAGCGCTCATATTTTAGGTTGTTGTTCGCGTTAACCTTACAGTCAGTTAAACGTTCGTTTGTCGTTTTTTTTTCTTTATGATAGTTGATCAACGATGACACTTTCAATAGCACAACAGCCAGTCGGTTCGGCATAGCCATTACATTGATGATGAGCACTTGATGAGGCAAATGCTTTCAAATCATTACCTTTTAGATAAATACTGATCTTTAGCTTTTGAATGCTAAGCAAATATTTGATTATTTTCCTTGAGCATCTTTTCACTCTTTTATCCAAACGGACGAAACTCTTTATTTGTTAACAAGAGTCTCTTCAATACAAAAAAAAATAAAAAAAAAACAAAAAAATTCCGCTTGTAAACCTTTGTGTTTTCTGTTGGTTATGTGATTAAAAGAAGAAAGAGACAATAAATAAATAAATTTAAGAAAAAAAATAAAAAAAGAACACACATTCAAAAGCCGACGGGTGCGCAAAGTAAATAATAGTTTCATTATGTTGTTGTTAATGATAATGTGTATTTGCCTTGATCAAGTGTTGTTTGTATATATATATATATATATATATATATATATATATATATATGCCTAAACATACGTAGATACATTCAATTCAAGTCAATAGGTACGCGTATTATGCAGGCCACCACCAAAGATGCTAAACGTAAAATAATGGGTTTTTTTTGTTTGCAGTTCGTCATCCGAAGTGTGATTGTTTGCATATATACTATAGATGCAGCATAGTGAGATAACCAAATATGTACATCTTTTAAATTGAGATTTACAGGCACTAAAAGAATTCATACTCTAACAGTAGGAGCAACCAATCTATACAGCGATTTAAAAATTATAATAATATTTAAATAAGAAATAAATGCTTCGCGAACAATGCAGATATTAGGGCAGTAAAAGCTTGTAAATGTTATAAGAGTAATTTCCGCAGTTAAGCCTATAAGTCCCTGTAGTTGTAGTCAAGGACATGCATCAACTTAATCCAGCCAATTGAAGATGGTCAGTAAGGATAAAAACTACCCCTAGATAGCTTGACTATGATAGGTGAGAATTCTTTCTCGTAGATTAAATTGTCTCGCTTCTATGATATTACAAAAGGCAAACCGCCTTAATTATGAACTAACGTGCTACGATCGAATCAAACCTTTGCCTTGAGTTGATTTTCGCCAGCTAAGTCTGAAAATCACCTGAATCCTTCTTAAAAATCTAATGAAGGTTTCCTTATATGTTCATGTATATGTACATAGATAGCTATGTGGGTTAAGTATTAAATATTCTACATCACTTCGCTTAATGGATCTATCGATACAAAGTTTTTACAAAAGAAGGCCCCGATCCGAACTGAGGTCAATGGCACTCGTAGTTGGCAGAAGGACGGATGAGCTGAGATCAATTCAGAAAACGATTCAGCAAACGATTCTGGTCAATCGGTGTTATAAAAGCTGAGTCTATCTCAAATCTTTCTGAGTCTTGTGTACATCCAGTGGGCATGAAATTGACCGACCAGATCCATTTTGTTATTGCCACATACTTCTATACGGCCCAGTATCGAATTTTTGATTAATAACCGCTTTACTGTGAAGGCTGTTTTTTCTTATTGTGAGCACGTGTCGTGTTTGGTGTTGAACGGTAGTGGTCACCCAAAAGTATATGAGTTCAGCGCTTTATCTCAGCTTCAAATGCTTATTAGCAAACAGAAGGCCGAAGGTTCAAGGCGCCCTTTCGACTTTCGCATCAAGAATTCTTCAGATAACGGGACCAACATACAGCCACTTTGAAACAGTGAAACTTTGATAGGCAAAATTATTCGAAATGAAAGAATCCATTTTTATCCGTCTTGCTACGAAAACCGAAGACGAATATCGAATTCGATCAAAGCGAGCTTAATGTAGGCTTTGGAATGAATGGATGTTTAATCGTCCTATAGTTTTTGGAATATGTTGCTGGTTCGATCATTTATATATTAACTGACTTTTCTGGCGTGAAATTGATGCTATGGACGATGTCTGCTTGTGGCAGAACGACTCCACCTGCCACGCAACTCGCACGACTGCTTTAAAATTACGCTTTTCGTTGAAAGGTATCTTGTTCTTGGATATTCTGAAAGGCCAATGCCAAAACTGATATAACCCCGCGCTCTAGCTATAAGCATTAAAGAATTTAGTGTTTTAAGATTACTTTTTTTTTTTTGTAAAAGTATTGAAATCCCATTTACTGTGAAATGGTTTTAAAAATGCTTGAACTATGCTTTAAAGTGTTTTTACTTAAATGTAAATTCATGCTTCTCTTGGCACTCACTGGTCAAGAAGACAAAGTGCGATAAGCGGAGTATAAATCCAACAAGTGTCAGAAATCTTTAGGTTGGTGGAAAAATTGTGCTTCATCTTGAAAATCTATATACTTAACACGCTTACTACGTCGTCTGAATAGACCACAAAAGCTTGTTGCCATACTTCCGAGAACCAATCAGTTACCTTTCCGAAAAACTACCCCAGCCTTTAAAGTGATCATCAACAGTTACCCTAAAAATAATTTCGACAAGAATGCATTTCTATATATATATATATATATATATATATATATAATATTAAAGGAGCCCGAATTAAGGGATTATGAAGTCTACGATGCAAAGCCTTCATTATTGGTTGTCTGGTACTACTACGATAGAGAACGATTTCTTTTTTGGCTCATAAAGTTTAATGTTTTTTTGCTTTCCACGGCTGTAAGCAGATTAATCTTCCACTTACAGTTACATGGCGTTTTCGCAAAGGCAGTCGTCCCTTGTTTTAGAGAATCTCTTATTAGTGAAATTATCACTATTTTTAAGCCCTTGTTAACCCAACTGTACATTTTTTTTGTTCTTATTTTATAAGAATATGTGCCAAGATTTTTCGGTGCCACACTAAGTGTTGTAACATGTAGAAATTTGCCATCGCGAGTTTTCTGCTATCCATCTAATCTAGTTATTAGATGCGGTTAACGCGTTCTTGTACGATTATCAACAAATCGTTGTCAGTCAAGTTGTAAAAAGATTTAAAAGTTTTGTTATGAGGCAAGGGATTTAGTACAGTTTCCAGGAGAGGAAAGAGAGAGAGAGAGAGAACGCGATTAAACTCTTTTCTGACTTTTCCAATAATTGGATGTAATTGCCTTTCCAATAACATTATTGAAGAACGACTATCAAGTAAACAGACTCGAGCTCAATTTTCATTAATCTGGCGCAGACTTTAATTAGGATTAGCGCGTGGCCTCAGCTACAGCGAATGCTCCATCGGTCAAATCGAAACATTTACCAAGGCGTCACACACATTGTCCAACTTACGGTCCCATCCTATACCTCTTCAGCCGTTTCATTAGTTACAGCATCGTCATATACCTAAAGAGAACATCAGCTGACTGATAACTCGAAAATGTCAAACTATTAAAAGACGGCAGAAATTTTTCCTCCAACCTAATAAATAGTGCTGATTGAAAATTTGTCCTTAAATCAACTTTTCAGTTTTTTTTCCTTTTTACTACAATTACTGAAAAGTTAGCAAGCAAGCCAGATAAGTCCGCACAGATACTTACTTGTATGCATTTTCACATAAATATGTGAATGGTTATGCGCTATAAATATGTATGTATGTATGTATGTATGTGTAGCTTCTCTTGTACTCTCTGCGTACTTATAAATGATTTTTACCATTATTGCTTATTGTGGCTATTACCATTTGAGTGTTCAGCTCTGGTAACATAAAAAATTTTGATTGCTCATATGATTTTACTATGAACGGTACGGTCATCATCATTAGCTTATAAGCGGTGAGAGAAATGAAGACGATCAACGAGTTCTACTAAAATGACAACAATAATATAATTTTTCGCCAATATTGCTTAAAAGGATAAAATTCTTTCTTTTTTTTCTTTTTCTCGTGTTATACGTTTTAAGAGGAGAGAAGACATCGCTCTTTCTGACAATCTCCGACAAAAATTTATCATCATCGTTTTATTGCCCATATTATACGCGTCGTTTCGCTATTAATTTTAACAATTAAAACAAATCACTAAAGTTGAGATAAGAATAATAATAACAACAACAACAACAAAAAGCAACAAAAAAGAATGATTTTAAGAGATTACCACGTTGTAAACAAATGTAAATTTATTAAATGATTATTTATGAATATTGATGGGTGTGTAGATTTTAAGTTCAAGTTTAACATTATCGACAGGTATACAGGTATACTAATTATATCACTACGTTTGTCATTATCGGGAAATACAATTAAAAGACTTATAATAAGTACACTGAACTCGTCAGGACTTGGCTAAAGAAACACTTTTCTTTTTTTCGAGTCCCGCATTATCTTTGCTGAGTTTGAAGAATAGCCAAAAGCAGACGGCGAATAGTTCGGTTGCTCAACGAGTCTTGAATTTCCCGAAGTATGTGCCGAAAAATTAAAAAGTTGTTGTGAATACACTTAGGGAAACGATTATTAGCGAGCGATTATTCCAAGCGGAGAGAATTCATGCAGAAAGTAGTAGAACACGATAACTTAAGCAAACTTAGTCTTAGGATTACTTTTGCGTACATGTTTATGTAGCGATTTCTCTAAGATTCTTAGTCAGTTTAGCTACCTTCATATTTCTGTTCAAAATTTATATAACACTCAAGACCGCGGATATCGGATATCATATTAATAACTGCAAACCTGGTTTGATTGACTAATTTTGTAGTTGATTCATAAATGGTCCCAATCGATCGAGAGGTATGTCCACAATTAACAAAAAAATGCTACGATATTTGTAAGCAGAGAAGATTTCGAAAATCGAAGATTCGTCCCAATTTTTAATTAATTTTTCCTATTATTTGGAATTTTGAATAAAGCTTTGTGCCTTACACCACTTATGTGTAGTGTAAGGGTATCTCAACTTGGTGCGGATGTAAACAACACCTAGAACAACTTAAGACGGATTTATTGCTATGCCAAGAGGTTTAGAACCACTTGCTAAATCGATTTAAGTTTGCGTGTCCGTCCGTCCCCTTTGTTCTCTTGTGTTCAATCTACAGTCCGCTTTTTTGTTTTGGTTCAAGGACAAACGTTATTGAAACTGATTCGGATCGGACCACTTTTTTGGCGACTTCCAATATAATGTTTAATTTGTAAGGTCGTTGTATAAATAATTGTAGAACGAGGCCCACTACAGTGTTTATACTTTGTTTTAATTGAAATTAAATTTTTTAAATATGTCTCAATAACTAACTATAAGTAAACAAAAAATCCGCTCTTTAAATATCCTTTTTTGTAACTTAATGCAATCAAGAAATTAGTTCG
The DNA here is from genome assembly GCA_001077435.1 of Glossina morsitans morsitans. Taxonomy (NCBI): domain Eukaryota; kingdom Metazoa; phylum Arthropoda; class Insecta; order Diptera; family Glossinidae; genus Glossina; species Glossina morsitans. The sequence continues at coordinate 107,195 of CCAG010012076.1, forward strand.
CTATCCAATTGTTGGAATCCGTATAAACTGATTTTCAATTGTTAAGTTTTTTAAATCAAAATTTCCTGCATATAACTTTAGTTATATCATGTAGAATACAACCCGCAAAAAATGAAAAGTAGCTCAGAAAATTAGTAGCGCTTCCGACATCCTCCCAAAATTCTAAAGCCAACAAAAAGGGTTTTTCAGAGGCCGATTTAGGTTAACCAAAAATTCTACACAAATTCTGAACTACGATAAGTTTAACTCAGTCAGTCATAGGCAGCTTGAATAATTTGAAATTTTGGAGCATAACAAGCAAGCTTGAAGCTTGAAGCAAGACAAGCGTCTGCTGCGTTAGATATGAATTGTACGTATATGTACGAAGGGCCCTATCCAGAAGGTCCAACTAAACATTTTTCATGTTTACTTTAATTTCAAAGAAATAAGTAAACACTTTTGCTAAGGCAAACTAAAGCAAGCTGATCGATATTTTAAAACTGACGAACCGTGTTATGGCGGCGGAAATCTTTCAAAATAGAAAATTAATTATTTAGTAAAGAAAGTGAAGACCGTTGTTAATGATACAAAACATTACTTACGTCTTTCTTAAGGTGTAGGTATTTAAAGAAAAATCTACATCTGTAGTGAGGATCGTTTAGCAGAAAATTAACGCATACTAAGTTTTTCATTCTATTGGTAAAAAAAAAAGGAAATCTCGCGAGTAAATTCTAAATGTTGTCTCTTTACCATGGAGGCAAAAACGGAGTATAGAACTGACGAATCTTATTCCTTCTCAGGTTGGACACACTTCCTTCCAGTATAGAATGTCAAACGTCATTGTGAACGTGGACAGACGTAACTAAGTCAGAAAGTCAAGCACATTAAGTATATATATAGACATCTATATAATATGATGATAGATGAAGTTCTGGCACGAAAGCACGAAAACAATGTGACTCCGAATTGCAAGCTCTTTGAGAATCTCTAAGGAGACATTTGAGCTTTTCTGAAGCCCGCTCTACACGTAGGGCTTGGAATCCACAAAAAAAAAGAGAAGATGAAAACAGTCAGTCCTTCCTGGAGGAAAACCACTTTGTACAACTTATTTATAAGGGATTTCATACTCCCATTTCGGGATTATCAATGCAATAACATGACAATTATTGTATTCTCGACGTCGATGATTATTTATTCATTTCACCCAAGATAAACGGTATCTACGATTCGTTGTATGCATTATATTAGCGTATGTGCATGCATGTATTGCACGGATTACTTAATGTTATACAAAATGTGTCTATCGTGATTTAATCGATCGCTCGTAAATATTGTTTAAATAAGTTTAAAATGTTTGTTGAAAAATTACATACTTCCTCAGTTGTAAGTTTTCGCTTCCGTTAATGATAAAAATCAGCAAAGGATGTAATGTATCTGATTACTTAGCTTTATCGTATATAATTTAATTCACCTTTTTGGTGTGTGACTAAAATTTTTGTTGTTTGATTATTCTTTACGTTTACGCATGCATGTTTGTGTGTGTGTGTGTGTGTAAATATATTTTTCTTTATATATAACATATTCGTAATCCTACACCCCTTTCGGACTTTTGAACTGTGTCAATAAAACTTGGTTTTAAGCTAAGGGCGCTAAGTTCGCTTTTTTGTGGTTTTTATGTTGGAGTAATTCGAAACCGTCTCTTTCAAATCCACAGACTGACAGACACATTTTTAGGTTGCACGTTGCCTTCATTTGTTCGAAAGTGCGAGAGTATAACTTCGTAATAGACTCTAATATGAAATGTGTGCACGCATGTATGTATGTATGTATGTATGTATGCATTTACGTGTGTATGTATGCATATATGGATATTTTTGAACACTCAAAGAAATTGTGTTTTTTTTCAATTTCACAATTTTTTGAAATGTAATATTAAATGCTTTACCACATTTGTGGCACAGGGTGCAGGAATAAACGGCGCGGATAGATATTTTGATTGAAATCAAAGTGGATGGAATCACAGATTTCGCAAATCTGCCTCGTCGGCAAATCGTCTAGTCTTTGCTATTCTCGGAAGTCATTCGCACAAGAAAATATTAAATAGAACAGTGGGCTACGGCGCACCATTAAATACCGTGCACCACCCTACATGCTATTCCTGTGGTAGAAGTGGTAGAAAAAGTGGTCCGAGTCGAGCCATTCTCAATAGCGTTTCTCTTGGACCAAAATAGGTGCAAAAGTTTGCGATCTACAGGTTGAACATAAGGAAACAAGACGGACAGACAAGCTTAGATCGATGAAGAAAGTGAATCTGGATCCATCGGTATAATAAAAGGTAGACTTATCTCATGTCTTTTTGGATGTTGCACGCATCCCCACACGCCACGCCACAAATAGTATACGGTATAACTAGTGAAGGGCGGAAATTATCGAATACATGCCATGGAAATCAAAGGGATTTGCCTGCGATTAGCTTATGACAAATATTTTCGACAAACTTCAGCAATTAGACGTCGCCGTTGTGAAGGCGTTCAATGAACGATACTTAAGTCTTCTCATCGATAAGAAAAATCTAAGTAGCAAAGACGAACGTAACGAGTATTTGGGAAAGTTGCAGTTGAGACGGGAATTGATTGAATACTTGGCAGACTTATTGACTGGGCACTTGATTAATTCGTAACATATTTTGGGGAAAAATGGGCGTGTAATTTGCTCTTGTACCGATGAAAGAACAGAGTTAACTGAAACGGAGTTATCTGTGGGCATCCAATGCATATGCAATTGTTCTTCGCAGTCTAGAAGTCTTAAAAGAAAAAATGAAAGCCCATTATGTCCCATTACACTTCTTTATCGATCTGCTTTTTATTTTCTTCTTTCCTTCAATACTGATGGTGATATTCTAATTTTCAATGTCCTCTCAGGACATTCGGAAATATGCACCGTAAACCTGAAATGTAGCGGAATCAAATTCCATTTATCCGCATCCGCAGTTCTATAGATGTCATGTGCCACATTATAACACTCAAAGATTCGGATATGAATTTAAATTGTTCATCTTTGATCTAACTATTCAATGCAGGATCGAAAGCTTTCGTTAAATTCCATACATTTGCTCAAACTCAACAACCATTTCGATTTTTGTAAAGATAGTCCACTCCTTCTAAGTTGTGGCAATCTAGCCATTATTTTATCGATTCCATTTATCCGCATCCGTAGTTCTATAGATGTCATGTGCCACATTATAACACTCAAAGATTCGGATATGAATTTAAATTGTTCATCTTTGATCTAACTATTCAATGCAGGATCGAAAGCTTTCGTTAAATTCCATACATTTGCTCAAACTCAACAACCATTTCGATTTTTGTAAAGATAGTCCACTCCTTCTAAGTTGTGGCAATCTAGCCATTATTTTATCGAGTTTTCCTTTTTCTCGCAGGTTATCTTATGCTTTCAGGGAACATTGTCTGCTGATAATAGTTTACATAGGCTTGAAGCAATTCTAAAAATAAAAAAGCAGTCGACACCAAACTAATCTTACTTAAGATTAAGATTAAGAACTTGGAACAGATTAAAAAACGTTGAAAAAATGTCAATAAATTTTGAATCTCCAGCTTGTAGCAAACATAGCTTTTTAAATTTTGACCAAAGAAAACAAACGCAACAATAGCGATCGGCAAGGGTTACACGATGGAGAGGGCAGGAAAGAGAGACTAGTGCTGGCGTATGTTAGAATTAAAAACCTCTAAGTACCTCTTCACCTGCTTGGCTCATAATGCCTATGTTCAATCCATTAAGCAAAACCGTAGAATTCACTTCACCACTCAACGGCTCAATAATAAAGGATACCAAAGCAGGAGCGTGTTTCCAGAAGCCCAACCCAAAACCCGTAGTGCAAAACTTAAAAAAGTCTTCTGAATAGGTCGAATAGGTTGGTGCCCTACAATCTATACATATTCTAGAAGGAGCCTTATTAGTGCAACATACAGATTTTTGCTGACGTACGGGTCAAGAAATTCCTCCGATCAACGCTTAAACATATATTTACACTTAGTTGCCAGGGAAAGCATCTGCAAATGCAAGCTCAATTTCGGAACAATAAGCCACACCCAAACCGTTGAGGAAGGCAAAAATTGTCAGTCTACATAGCAATTGACATAAATTGGGATAGACTTGGTTAGTCAAGAATAGCATGAGGCTTGCACGATAACTCGATCGCTCAGTGAGATAGTTTTGGAATATTAAGATAAATGAATGAACGATCTTGACATCGTTCCCGAACATTAAAACATTCGAAGTTTTTGTGAAGAAAGGTAGGTCATAAAAAAAAACAAAGGGCCAAAGAGAAGGACCAAAGTGCCTACTTTGCTGCACACTCAATATAACATCGATCTTGCTTGAGATGTAACCATCGAAAACAACTTATTATGTACGTCCAGTAATCTACGATCTGATTAAGTTAATCAAGTTAACAACTCTTAATATTCCTTTGATCTCATTTGGTGACTTTCTCACAGTGGCAAACGATCGAATCAAATCAAAAGCCGAAACTTGACTCATATGTTCTATGTGTGTATGAAATGTGATTACATTGGAGCTTTAATTAAAGCGATAGGGTATTCAATATTCGATTTGTATAAATACATGCTTTTTTTTTTTTTGATTTCTTCAAGGCGTAGGTATAAAATTTTAATAATTTGTTTAATTCCCAGAAATGTATATATTTTTTTAAAAGCTTAAACAAAATAACAACAACTGCAATAACACAAACACGATCGGTACTTAAGAAGAGTTTTGTTTACTAAACAATAAAGCTAATGCCGATAAATAATTTATAATAATAAACAAATGAAGGCTTTCTTATACCGTTTCTTAAGTAAGAATATTTCCCTTTTCTTTATTTATTTATTAATTTTTGTTTTTTGTATTCTCTCAAACCACTTGTAATCGTTTTATTCGTTTTATATTTAATTTCTTTTTCTTTTTTTTTTGGGTTCACTATCTTTTCAATAAAAATCGCGTATAATATGACATTCGTGTGCGTGTTTATAACCCCCATCAGAAACAGTTTACTTACGTACATATATATATAAATGTCCACCTAATGACGGACGTGATTACATGAATTTCCTTATAACCCGATCCCCGAACAAGTATATGCAAAGAACTTAACGTTTCTTCTGAGTATATCTGTATGACAAAAAACTTAAAACACACACACACACACACACACACATCAATCTACCATGAATGTAAACATTTTTTCTGGGCGGTTGTTTTTTGTTGTTTTCAGCATTAAAACGAATAAAAATTAAATGCCTTCTGGTAAGTTCGCTTTTACACCTTTATATCGGTTATACTACTTGAACATTATGGCCTCATATCTGCCATATATTATGAGAAGCATAACCTTATTTTTTACTATTATTAATTAAAGCCAATTAATTTGCATCAAATCTCAAATTAAATCTCTTATGATGCTTCTCTTTTTCTTTTTCATTTTTTTTTTTTCACTCACTTGAAGTGTTGTATGGTTCAGTCATTAAAATCTGACATGTACACCAAAAAAAAAAAAAGAAAAAAGCCCGATAAGCGCCATAATCCCTTGAATTCGTGGTTGAGTGAATGTTTTATGACAAAGTTGATGATGATGAGTAATGAGTCAAGATGCGAGATAGCGAATAAATGCAAGTCGCTTTGAACCGAATTTAGAATACCCATCAATTCAAAGATATATTGAAGAATGCGTATGTGTGACATTTTAACATTAAATGTTAATGGGGGCTTTCATAACAAATCGCTTCGTTTGATTTTCTAATAAATGTCCGTCCCTGTACAGAGAGAGGTTTTAAGCAGGGATCGATAAATATACTGATAAAGTTGAGTTGTGTGTTTCATGTATTCTTCGTATTCTAATAGCATGAGAAATTTAACATATTCACCATAGCAGGTAGTGCATGCAAACAAATAAGAAAATGATATTTATCATAAAGCGAATTTTCGGTTCCCCCATCAATTAAGATAAACGTATGAAAATCGCTTTATCTTTTGTGCTTTTAATTGTGAATTTGGTAAAGGCTTCTGTCAAATCCCCAAACGATATAAGTATGTTTTGATAGGAAGACAGGCCACGGCTCGCCATTAAACACTCTACGCCCTACCACACCAGTTATTCGTATAACAACTTTTCAAAGTAAGGCGTTTTATGTCAGATTAAGTGCTCAGAGCCGAATCATTTTCCATTCATTCCATTAGGCCAGGATACCTCTGTGTAGCAAATTTCATCAAAAATTGCAACCTATAGATTGAGCACAAGCCTATAAGGATGGAGCTCAAATGATGGACGCAGAGACAAGCTTAGATCGATTCAAAAAGTGATTCTGAATCTGAGTCATATAATAAAAGATGAGTTTATCTCAAGTCCTTTTGGGTTTTCTATATCTATATCCGCGCAAAGTTAATATATCCTTGTATCACAAGTGGTGGAGGATATGACGAGATGGCACATACTACAAACTGCCCAAGTTTGGAAAAACCTATTGTGCACTGACCTTTTACCCATAACTATATGGCATTCAGTCATTGACATATTGCAAGTGATAGTGAAGTGGATGCGTCGATGTCGGTGTAACAAAGCGTTAACTTTAAACTCTAAAGCAAATTTTGAAACCTTTTTTTTAAACTAAAAATACACCTTCAGGGTAGTCCTGAAGGCCGTTGGGCAATGAAAATTTTGGATAACCGAAGATGTCATCGAAAGTGTGTCTGAGTGTTTTTAAAGCTCAGGCCAAATTGTTGTTGAAATTAATGTAATGGGAATTTGTATCTGCCGAAAACATCAAGTTAACGGCTTTGGTTTGAGCTTTTCGATCCTTCAAAGTTTATTCCGCACAAATTGACCGATCTTCGAGCTTCGAAAGACGTAATTGAAAAGGTGAAGAAAGAGCGATGCATAGCACTGTATGATTTCTACTTTTTCGTTCGGAAAATATCCTTCATCGACGAAAAGTAGGCCTTGTGCCAAAGCGGACAGATGACCCAATGTTCTCGATCAATATGCTTTTTTTTGCGATTGTCCAGCGCGCTCCAAACAACTATTCCCTCTCTTCTCCCTCTTCTCTTTGGAATCTGCTCTGTATATTCACTTGATTAAATCTGCAATTTTGCAAATACGATGAATACATTAATATGCTCATATCTTTCCAACTGACGAGATGGATGTAAAATTGAATTCCTAATGTGTTCCAAGGAGAATAAACAAATTAGAAAAACCACTAAATGTTTCTGAAATTTAAATACGTAATGTGATAGGATAGATGAAAACCTCAATAAACAAATATATTTTTATGTATATAAATGAAAAAAAAAAAAAATTAAATTTCGAAAATCGGCGCTAAGCTCTAAGGTGGAAGATACAAGGGAATATATTTATAAATTGCAAAAAAAAAAAAAGTATCAAGTTATCAAAGCGAAAAAGAAGAAGAACAATTTTGAACGAAAATATTTAATTTTTTAATAACATCACACACATGCGTATCATAAATGCATAGTTTTACAGCTATTTACCCGTTGTCGTGTCGCCAATCGACCGTAATATTGTTTAATTCCTTCGAAATGATTTGAAAAATCTTAATAAGCTGACTCGATTGATAGAAACTTTATTGACATTGATGGACTTGGGCGATTTGTTGTATGCTTTTATGATATCGATCGTATCGTCATTATATTATTTATTATAAGCATTGGTTGGTTGGTTGGTTGGTTGGCTGGTTGGCTCTTCCTTTAACTTAATATATTCACAAGACGGGCGTTATATTAGTTTATAAACTTCAAGTCTCGCACATTGACTGTTTTGTTTGTGAATTCCCACACACAGACACGCACGGTTTTACGGTCTGTTCAATGGATTGTTAAATGTATGATGCAGAAATCATAGTCATTTAGTTGATCAAAATAAAAAAAAAAAAATTTCAATCTCTGAACCTTATTTATATTTCGTGTGTTTATAAATTATGAATAGCAAGCATCTCATCATCAAGCTTAACATCATCTTTCCTCACTCAATTCATGGTTAATTCTGTCGACATTTGTATGCACACATATGGGGTTCACCTAATGGGATGAATTGTTAGATTTGTTTTTTTCCTTTTTTTTTTTAATTCTTTTATTGGATTTTGCTTCGCATTAATTCGAAAAATCTCTGCATAATTTAGTTGACTGACAACAGTAAATAAATAAAAATCATAAAGAACTGTTACAAGATCAAGTTACATACGCGTACGCATACATGCATTGGCATTACCCAGTATTTGCTGCTTCACACATATATTACATTTTCTTTATTAATTACCTAATAATGTTTAATTAAGAATTTTCGATCTATTTTTTATTTTTTTTATTTTAAATTTTTTAACATATTTATTCCCAGGAAATTTATAATTGGAAGAGTAGGAAAATCATTCAACTTTAGAGATTGGTTTTACTCTTTGCTCTCCCCTCCCCCTCGATAACCAATTTTAATACATATTCACGTTTAAGATTAATTGTGCGTCACTGCCTTTTATTGAGAGAAAAGTCGTAGCGTTTTTTTTACCAAATTGCAAACACACACACATTTTTCTCACTCTTTGTGAACCAGTAATCTGTGTATGTTCGTCTATGCGCCCATGTCAGATTTTCTCATTATAACTAAGTGTTTGCCATAAGAATATATTTAAGTTAATGTTTTTATTATATTTTGCCATGCTCTGTGTCATCGCTAAACAGTTCGAGACACAGCTAACTAATTACATCAAATATATGCCATTTTGTTCGATAATTAGCAGCCCGTTTTCATGGTAAACCCATTATCCTGTTCTCTTAGAACTTCTGAGATTTTGGGCGAAGAACTGAATCAAGTAATTTTCAGAAGGCGCTTTAGCAATCAGCTTTGCACTGTTAAAAAATTTTCCAAACAGCGATGAGCAAGCGTTGGTCGGATGGGAAAAGATTCAAGCCATACAGTGAGTATATTAAAAGTTTTCAGCTAAGATTTTTCAAATTCTGTCGAATCGTTAATAATGAAATGTACAATGAGGTCTTTCCTACTGACCAATACGGGACCTTTTTGTAAATGGAGAGGCGAATAAATCATCTGTGACTAAGTGGAAGCAACTGATGACACAGGGCCGATTTCCCATCCCACGAAAAACAAAGCATTATCCCATTTTGCCGGTGATCCTGAGCTTTGTTATGATTTGTGCACGTTCATCCATTTGCTTTCTTTTTTATGTCATCTGTGAACCAAATTCAGGTCGCCTTGGTCGAGATGATGCGGGTGTTACACACAACCGCATCTCTTACGCTCCATAGTGTTGCTCTATGGAATTAAGGTTACGAAAGTTACGCGGTTCTAAAGACATCTTTTGACACTTATCCCACGAAGTCTGTCCTTCAATCATCTGGCCTAATTTTATGTCCATAACCACCGAATGGGGAGTATATTCATTTTCTCAAAACATTTACAACAGCCCGAGGAAAGCTTCAGAAACTCGAGAAAGCATGTATATTTTTTTCAAGCATCACTGTCTGAATCTGTTTAAGCATGTCCGTCTGTCCATCTATGTAATGTAAACATTCTTCTACCCGCAAAAATGCAATTATTGACTTCTTGCTCATAGGTTCGTATTGAAAATCGGCCAATCGGTCGTAGGATATGCCTACAAGTACTACAGAGAGGCTGTACGTTGTGAAATTCCACTGCACGTCTACTAGCTCTACTCTAGATTGGCCTAAGCGGATTTATGACTTATATTTCTGAAATTGTGTACATCCCTGAGACGTCCTTTCGGAACAAATAGAAAGATGCGCAGTTGTATGACATGTGTTTTTCCGAATAATAGAATTCCCTGCTGAAGAACGAAGTTCACTAATGGACTCTCTAACGAACGATTCGTAAATCTACCCGAAATTGGTGACGAACCCACGTCAACCAAGGGACACAATGTTATCTGACCTGCACTTTGACCGAAATGACCAAACGAAATGTTTTCTTAAAGATGAAGTTCAATTAGTTGGGAATGTCGTGTCTTTTAATAAAAATTCGTATCTCTGTGACTAACTAGGAAAATTAAAGTTGCAACTTGTCGCACAATCGGCAACACAAAGACTTTTTTGAAAGCGAGGCTCGGCAACGGGGGCCCTTAATGAAAAATGTAATATCATTAGTTATGTCCTATCAACTCAATAAAATTTTTGTACTCTTGAACGATTTCCTTGAGAATGCTGAAGACAAGATTGTGACCTCCTCAATTTCCTGTTTACGTCCAGAAGACTGCCTATAATCTTTAAATTGCGACTTGTTTTTTTCTTTTTTTACTATTATGGCTACTAAGTAATCAGTTGTAATTATCTCAGAAGTATGTGAAAATTGCGACACTAGAGCTACAATCTTTTCATTATATCACATAAATATTTCTAAGACACTTATGAAATCAAAGGTTGTTGGTAGCCTTAATTGCTTATTGCTCCTTATTGTTGTTGTTGTTTCAATAATAAAACATATGCCCATCCTGAAGGATAACTAAACGATATATATTATGTTCCGTAGTACTAGTAGCAGCAGTAGTAGTGGCAATAGTAGTAGTAGTAGTACCATATAAATATTGCTACTGCATCTGTAGCCCATAAAAGGCTATATTTTTATTTTTTTTACATCTGAGCTGTTGACCTCGACATAATCTTTAATCATGCAAAACGAATGCATTAAGAAAATATTTCATCGAGCTACCAAATTAGAAACGATTTGCGACTTATGCGACCTTGACTATGTACCATCAGCATCCATACTGAGTGGAAAATAACAAGCAAGGTAAAGGTTAAACTTTGTTATCCATTGTCCTTGACTGAATGCGTTTCATTTTCATTTTTGTAATGACTCTTTTGTACTTTCACACATACACACACTAACACAATTTGGAGATATAATAATTTTTTTCTTTTTTTTGTAATCAGCTTTCAAATGTAAACCTAACAGGAGTTGATACAAAATGCATTTAATAAACGTTTTCAGTTGTTAGCCAAGCAATGCAACAAATACTTTCACAATTATATTAAGGGGTGCTGGCTGTTTTTTTTTTTTCAGAGCAGAACGAGGTTGGCCAAGGTTTGCAAAATAAAAAAAATATCAAGAATCATCAAAGACTTTATAAAAAGAATGAAGGATTCTAGATCAATAAATCTATTAGATTGTCTCTCCTTCCATTTGTTTGTCATGTGCTTAGCGCTAGTAAAAATTCACATAAGAAGAAAAAAATTTGAGAATAGTCGTGAACAGCCTTAAAGCGTTACGAGTAGATTCCATGGTTTGATCTCTTTAATTAAACTTAGAAATTCATTTGTATTTTATTTCCTTTGCATGACGCATTTCTTCCAACCTTATTAGTTTTTATATGCATATGCGCATATATATATATATATATATATATATATTTGTATTCATTCCTATTCTTATGTCTACATAAATATATATATGTGCATATGTATGCATGTATGTATGTGTGTGTACATGCACTTTATATACCTACAAATATATATGTGTGAATGTGTTGTCTTATAAGACCAATATACATACATTTTCTCAAGTCATAGAATGTACTTATGAAGGATTTATTGGCATTGATTGCGGGTTATTGAACTTTACACTGTAGGCTTATTGATAAGATAAATACAAAACTTCAGTAATTTTAGCAAAAACTCTCTTTTATTACTTAGCGCGTATAATATAAAAATCGGACAATATAAAAATAATGTTGTTAATTATTTCATTTAAGTAAATAAGCAATAAATATATATACATATTCACAGTTTTCTAATCGCTCTGCCCACGTCTGGTGCTTGCACTTTTGCAATGAAAATTCACTTCAAATTACACACAATCAAGAAAACTACATTATAATATGGTACTGTTGTTGTTGTTGTTGTTGTTGTTGTTGTTGCGAATAAATTTCGCATACTCACCGTACTAAAGAAACAGATAAAATTTGTATGACGTTTGTCCACATTGTGCCATTGTGCACTACACAGTTAGTTAGCCGGTAAAGTTTATATGACCCTCTCGAGCTATTTTGGATTTGTTTGTAAGCAAATCACGCCCAACAAAATTCAATCTAAATTGATTTTAAAAAATTCAATTTTTCTTCTGTTACTTCTGTCCATTCTAGAGAGGTTTTGACAGCACCAAACGCACATTGATTGATAGATGCAAACTATAAAAAACGCTTTACGTAAGCCTTCCATTTTTCTTTCTTTACTAATAATAAGCCCCCCTTCGTCAGCGTTTATCTGTTCAAATAACAGATAATAGTGAGTAATAAGGCTTTGCTTGTCAAGTGTTTTCTTCGAATAGCATTAACAACAAACAACAGTTACGAAGCATATTTCAAATTGTTTTTAACACGAAAACAGCTGTTAATTAGAAAATGAATGCTTTACAATAAAAACATAAATAAAAAAAAAAACAAAAAAAATTCAATTACAATTTCACATCGTAACAAGGCATAGAAGAAATCTAAGCTTATCGGATATTCTTTGCGAGGACTTATTTAAATATTACTGCGAAATAGTTTGGAATCAATTCAAATCAATTATTATATGGAAAGAAAATTTGCTTTCCTCTGCAGCCATTTTTTTTTTTTTTTGATTCTTGTTCAACAAGAAAGTGATGATACTTCCAAGTCCCCTCTTTCAAAGACTTTATGTTCTTTTCATCGGCTATAGATAGTTAGAAAATTGTTTTGAAGACAACCGTCTAAATCTTTATCCGAACAAATTAAATAAAACCGATTCGTCTAAGTGACGGAAATCAAAGAATCTTGACTAACAACTCAATGGTCGTGTCGGGTTCAAATGTCAAGTACGGCAGAGTTTTCAATAAAGCCGTTCGCTTTAGTTGGTAAATGCTTTAAGATTTTCATCCTAGAATATATTTCGCTGGCTGAATTAATAATAATAATAACAATGAATAAATGAAATCGTGTAAAAAAAATTGCATTTATTTCTCTCGAGTTTAAAACGTGCAAAAACTGTAGCAAACACATACAAACAGACATATAATCATTATTTTGCTCCTTACTTTATGGAAAAATGTAGGATTTTTATTTTAATGCAAGGCCGTGTAAAAAAAGTTATAGGCAAATAACACATAATACAAGATGCTAAAGCGAGACATTATCATAATTTCCTGCACAAAAGAAAGTGCAGGATCTCGCGACTAGCAAGTCACTGTCCGCGGCTACAAATCTTAATGCAGTAGAGTTTCCCACGGTTCTAGCCATATCGAGTGCTTAGTCGGTAAGGACATAACACTTTCGATTAGGTTGCGGTCACCCCCTATCTCCTTCCTCACTTATTTCTGACTGTCATGGTGTTATACGTATACCTTCCCAATTGTTTTTTCTCGTGTAAAAAAAATTAAATTTGCATTTCTCTCTATTTAAATCAAGGCATTAGAGCAATAAAGTTAGTCTTAAAAAACATATATCTGCACAAAATGCCAAAGCCATACATTATCATAATCTTTTGTTCACTGCAAGAAACTATAAGATCTCCCAATTGTAGATCCTCACGTAAAAAAAAGAAATTAATTTGTACTTCTCGAGCACTTCAAGTACATAGTACAAAATAGAATAACAAAACTAGACGCAGATAACACATATGTGCACCGTAAGCCAAATCGAGACATTGTCATAAGGTCATGCTCAGAGCTGCAAGAAAGTCTAGGGTCTCCCAATTGCGACTTTTGCCGCAAAGTATAGCGCCTTTAAGTCGCTGCTAATTTTTTTCTCTCCCAGTAAATTAGCCTTGTGGCGTGCTGTATGATGCCTATTCTGTTTGAATAAAACTTCATTTACATTGGGTCCCGCTTTCAAAGGGCTTTTAAGTAAGCTTTGCTTCCAGTAGTCACATTATTACCACTATTGGGGATGGCCGGTGAGGATGATTGAAAAGAAACAAAGAGAGCAGATCAGAAAAGTGTCCAGCTAAGGCCTTAGACACTAAAACAGTAGTCCCTAAACGGTAGTTCATAGTGAGCGAATTTTTTAATGCGTTTTCGTTAAGGTACAAATATTATTTTGAGAAGCGATCTTTTCAGTCACTCCCTTCACTCAATCAAAATGTGTTTGGTCTTGAATCTAAGGTGCGAGAGTAGTTTTTGTATAAAAGTAGGCTTAGGAAGAGGTAATTAGTTCCCTTCTACATGTCAATATCATTTTCTAGTCGCGGATTTCCTTCTAATCCGTATTGAATTCAATCCAAAGGAGTATTTCCTCGACAAAACTGCACTGAGGACAAAATGAATTTGCTTAAGTCTTATAATTTGTAAACAATTTTTTATGCACGAATGATCGTTGCGTGTGCCCACAAGCACATCTGGAACTGAAGACTATTTAATTCTTAGATATTTGCTCACTGTGAAGGGTGGATGCACTGTAGAACAATCAAAGAAAATTCAATCTTAAGTGCTTCAATTTGATCCGTTTATTTAAAGAACTCGTATCATTAAAACCCCAATGTGCACTTATATCTAATATATGCCGTTCGTGCGCGTCTCGGAAGATGCAGCAGCTTATAGTTACAGTATTAACTTACTCTGGACATAAAACGATCAGCTCCAGTGCCTTCTTCATCCTTAAATACTATATAATCACTTTCGACCCAAATTAATTTTTTAAAATTTGGCGAATCACGCTTTATAGCGCCTTCACTTACACCCGACGCGCCCAATGTCTGCTCGGGTATATTCGGAACATGTTCTTTTTGTACTAACGGCTTAGGGCGATAATTAAGATTTCGGCGATGGCTAAAACCGAAACTTCTACCAGGACCACACCCGAACGCTGATGTAATTAAACAAACTATTAATAAGATATGAAATGTGTAACGCAGATATGATGAAATCGTTTTTCTTTTCAAACAACATAATATTAACGAATAGTAAAAATTTGATCGCGCATATGTATCGCGTATTTCGCTATCAACATTTGAACGAATATCGCAATCAGAACAAAAATGTTCCGCAATTTCAATATTGAGACAGGGCACCCGTTGATTTTGTTCCATTTTAATCGTTTCTTATTTTTATTTTTATTTTTATTCTTAATTTTTATTTTTTTCTTTCTTTATTTTTTTTTTATAAGATTTATTTCTCTTTATTATTTATTTATTTATTTATTTACACTATAAACAATTTTTTTTTGTTTGTTTATATTGCGCACGAAGTTTCATTTTCACACATTTATCGATAACAACAACTCCTATTGATTTTAATATCATTAATATCAAGCCGTCAAACCGTTTATCTTAAAAAAAAATAAATAAAAAATAAAAAAAAAAAATGCATTCATTCATTCATGCATTCGTTAGCTATATAAGCAGCACAATAATTGATTTTATTAGTTGCGTGCGTTTGCCTTGAACGAAACTTGATAACAACCGTTGTACACGATGACTGATTGACAAATAATTCTTAAAATAAATGTGCTTAACATTTCCTCAAACAGAGCGATTTGAGTTTGTTTTTTTATCCTTTCGCCGCATTACACAATATACACCGTAGTATATGCCCCTTAGCTGCTGACACGAATGAACGAATGAATGAATGAAGGAATGAACCGTATTCATTTTGCGATCTATCTATCAAATGCTCTGTTTAGCCATTTACCGTCTCTCATTGGACTACACGCACAAATACATCGGCACATTAGCGTATCGTGGTGAATTCATTTTCTCCGTTCTCCGTTATACGCTCATGCATGCGTATAACGCATGTGCAAGTTAGACCGAGACGACTATCGTCAACAACTCAAACAACTAATTCATTTATTCATTTGCTTCCTTCCTTTAGGTATATCCAAGAGACAACAACAAATATAATAAATAGTACGTCTTTTGATGATCATTCACGTATTGTTGTACACCAATTGAATATTGAATATACGCTTTGGTGCTACTGTACGGCAATTATTTACATACATGTACATATACATAGATAGATAGATAGATATATATATGTCTATTATCATTAGGGAGATTCGAAAAAATATTTTTTTCGTTTTTGTCTTTCCACATGCATTAATATTTATAAGAATTATGAATGAAACGACTAAGGGATTAAAAAAATGATTTCCTTTAGATCTAGAAACAAAATGAAAACGAATACATGCTCGCTTTTATTTGAACTGCAAGAGATTTGTCTTTTTGTGTGTGGATAAGTTCTACACTACGTTCCTCTCTGATGAATTATGGGCTCTACGGAGATGTATATATTTTTCATTTTACTCAAAGGATGCAGGAAATGCCTCATTTTATGCGCTTTTAACCATTACGACTTCCTCTTGCTTACTTTGAAATACTACAGATGCTCCTCACTTTACCCCGAAGACTTAGTTAATTTAATAATAATTTATTCGATTTTGCTCTTTGAAATAGCAAATGCTCTTTACCTCTTTGATTGTAACAAGTTTTCTTCTCCTTTTTTCCCCACCTCATCTGCAAAGAGTATTAATAATGAATCTAAGACTTTCGCCATTTAATGGTTTTACGAAATTTTCCACTTCCCCAAGGCCTATTAATATTCACCGAATTAAGGATAGCCCCTCACGATAGGTCACTTTTTTAAGGGTCATGTCTTTGTTAAGTTACAGTTTAAAATTAAAAATGATTAAGAAGCAAGCGCCTACCTTCCTAAGCCTTTAGGTTTAAAAGAAAACCTAGTCATGCACATTTACAGTGCAAGCACTGAAAAGACTTTTTGGCGTGGTTTGTGTCATTTTTGAACATGAAAACAGGACTGCACTTACTATCACAAGTTAGATGATTTCACCTAAGACGATATGTGACTTCAACAAAATGACGCAACTGATGACATGATTTTGGTGACAAAAACAATTCAGTTCAAGAAAATTTGAATGATCGTGTAGTCACCAAAACTGTCAATATGGACTTTGGCGCAAAGATCTTGTACTGGATTTTCTACTTTGCGATTATGTTGCAGCATTGGCTTACCCCAATAAACCACGAAACTCTCAACCAAAATTATTCGTGTTATTGGTCGCCGAAAATTGGTGTCGTAAGATTCACAATTTACCAAAGTCCAGAGACGGTTATTGACAAGAAATCATTTTTCAAGACAAAAATGATTGCATTCTGTTATCCTTTACCTTTTAGTTTTTATTACAAAATAAAAAACAAAATTTTACGATTTTCTTGATATTGTAATAAAGCGAATAAAAAACCGGCGAAACGAACTGGAAATCTTACTGATGGCTTAAAGAGCTTTTAAAGGGTAGTTCTTGAATTTGACATTAGAAATGGATTGCAACAACACAGTTTCCACACTTCCCACAACCTAATTAGATGGAAAGCATTGAAATCGTCTCTGACGGCATTGATATGAATTATTATATTGCATTACATTTATTGTTGCTTGCCTTACTAATGTGGGATTTTTCTATAAGGAATAACTTCCTTGAATTCCATTTTCAATAAATGAAAAAAGAACTGCGACTACTTTGCCATTCATGTTATATGTTAATGACTTGTCCGGTCTTATGCGTAATAATTTTTGCGGGCCCTATCTATCTGTGGATGATATATTTCTCTTATTTAGCAGGGAGGGTTGTGATTGGAAGGCGCTGCATGAGATAATCAATGAGAGCCTACGACAACTCTGCCCTTGATCTATAGACAATTCTTTACTGATTAACTCGACTAAATCTAAGGCTATGCTTTTTGGGAATTTAAATCGGTTCGGTTTCCATTTAAGGATCCTTAATGGTGTATCCTGTATTGAAATTGTTGACCTACACAAGTGCTTGGGTATAAATATATCGATAATAACCTCACACGTTTGAGAAACATATTGAATGCATTCATGGAAAAGTTGTGGGTACCTTACAATCTATCTATTCAAATAGTATCAATTTGCCGCAGTGTATTAAATTCCTGTCTTGCTCATGCTCATGGGCTGGAAGCGGTTGCCGGTACTACTGCTGGTAACTTTTTGCAGCTTAGTCGAGTTGTGAATTCTATGGTACGCTTTGTATATGGTTTACGTGAGAGGGAGCATGTGTCTGAGTATGTTAAGCAGTTCTTGGGATGTACATTTGAAACGACGTAGTCTTGTGTATTTTTGTCCGGTAGTTCAATGTGGTTTGCCACTTAATCTATTTGCTTTTATGAACTCTACTAGGAATCCACAGGTTTCTATACCTTGAGAGATCTTTTTTGGTCCGTGTAGTGCGTTGCTGGAACTATTTACCATTTTTTCTCACTCTAGTAAAGCCTTCCGGGTTAAGCTATTTAGGTACCTTACCACTGTTGATAATATGCTATTTGCTTACGTTACTGGCGGCTCTATTACCCGAATATATTGGATTGTAAGAGTGGAAGAAAGAAGAAGGTATGCTACCACTAGGCGTCTTAGTGGTAAATAATTTAATATTATTTTGAACCTTTTTTCTATAACTGGAGGGACAAATTGCTTACTGCAGACTAAATAGGTAGGTACTCTACTAATTTGTAACTGTAGAGTGTCAGCGGTAAAGCGTTATTTTTATTTTTTTATTTTTTTTTTATATAGATTTAGTTTATTTATTGGATATATGGAATTATTGTTTAGGGTAAGAGATATGCACTTTATTTACTGCCTTTGCGCTTATTCGATTCTTTATTCTCTTATGTTGAAGTTTGGATTATTATTATTTTTATATACCTTGTTCTGGTTTCATTTTTAATGATTCAGTGCGAATTGTAATGTGTGTTAGCTCGAGTTGCTTCAACACTTTAAATTGGCTCTTGAAGGGCTTTATTGATTATTTTCTTAATACATATAAATAAATAAATAAATAAATAAATAAAAAGAAATGACATCATGTTCCAAATTATATATATAAGAAAAAATATAATATTTTTGAGAGAAGTTCATTTTAAGCTTGCCAAGGATTAACAACAACAAAAATATTACGCTATACCGGGACTATATCCTATAGCCTTTGCATATGTATGAAGTGTAACTTATTACAAACCCTAACGTCAAATGTAATCTTATTTTTTTAATTCAAATAGAATCGCCATCACTTGCGAATATCATCTCCGTTGGAGAGCTTGCTTTTGATGAATGCATAGAAATATTTTCGGAAAATTTTCAATAAATTTTCTACATTTTGTCATTAAAAGGGTTAAGAAGAAGAAGCAGAAGTATTTGACTCTGTTTATCGTTTCATTTAAACGCAACTGATAAACTTGAATAATTGATGACGTTCCGCCGGTTGTTCATACCGGTTGTTAAGTGTTCGACTTTTTCTGACCTTTCGTTCAAACTGAAAAAAAACGAAAAAAATTTGTTTTTTTTGAAAATTTTTTATGAATGTATGCAATGTTTGCTAACAAACACAACATGAGGTCATAAAAATGCTCAATAGCAAAATGTGACCTGCAAACAATGCGATATATATATATATATGCGATATAGTTGGACTCAAAGCGGAATCGCATCAACCGAAATCGAAAACGATTTATTGTAGATTTCATTATTTTTCGGTCGACCAATTTGTGCCCATACAGGTTTATATAGTATATGTGAATGTGTGTGTGTGTTTCTGTTTGTGTATGTTTGCGCTTATTTTTAAACAAGTATTATTGCATGGCATCATCGTATACCTGGGCATATATTGTTTTGCGGCTTGTGGTTTATAATGAGATCGGCAAAGTGTTAAGATCAAAAGCCTTACGACCATTGACAAATGTCTTTAATGTTGTCTTTTTAGTGTTGTAACTGCATGTTGCTGCAGTTTTATTGATGCCTGTGCTTCTTCTCATTCTTCTGTTTTTTTTCTTTTTTTTATTCTCTTTTTTTTCTCCTTTTCTAACTTTAAGTATTTGAAAAAAAAAAAAAACAAATTTCTCCTGTGTCACTATTGCTATTTTGATAGCAATAACATATCTTTGTTTTAATGACAAACTGTTTTTTTTTTTTATTTTGGATACTTTCCACTTTACAATGGTTTACGGAGCGTACATGTATGTACGTTTAATAGCATATCATATCATTGAGATTTCACAAATGCCATGTAATAGAGTAAATTAACTTCGTCCCTACGTTTGTCTAACGGCGACCTTGTAAACAGTGTAATATTAAAAAGCGACAATGAATTCGTAGGCTTTCTCTGACTTACAAACGAACGAAAGTTTGATGTCTACAAAAATCGCATTTCCTGTTTAAAGCGTGTAATAACGGATCGCACCTTTTTGATTTGAAAACCATTTATTTGAGGAAAAATGAAATGAGCTCCTGCGGAAGAAATGAAAAGTTGCTTTCACTTTTGGAAGACAGAGTAGAGGGTTTTTAAAAAAAAAATGCAACACTGCATATTACTCACCTTCATCATTTGCATAAGATAAGTTCTTAGTGTTTTCATTTACTCTTATTACTTAATCTCTTCTAATTTCAATTTAATGGAAAGTCGCCGTTTTTGAGAGACTTCGTGGTAGTGTTGTTACTTTTGTACGCAGGCAAAGGAGGTTCTTTGCCGTCCTACAAAAAAAATAGGAAAAATTCTTCCTTCCTGCCAAATCAGAGCAAACATTGAGTCAACTAGGCTGGGAAGCTTCTTTAGATTTACCACATAGCCCTAACCATGCCCCACCTGACGACTGTTTATTTTTCGTTTCTGCCTCTTCTTCCTTTTAACGTTTCCTTTTAAATCTTTCATGGAAAGCACGTTATGAAAATGACTTGATACAAGTTTTCGCCCAAAAAATCCCCCAAATTCCACAGCGATAACATAGTGATTTTAGGAGGAGAATTACAAAAGTTGATCGACCAATATAACCAATATTTGCATTTGGTTCAATAAATTCCGTTTAAAATATAAAAAAAACTTGTGTTAATTATGATCTATGACCTATTGCTCACGTGACTTGCGAACATTAAGCTTGTTCATCGAAAGCAACCAAAGCTCTTTTATATTTGTTCAACTATGTTCCGCGAATCTTTCCACGAATCTTTCCTTCGCGCTACAAGCTGCGGGGCAAAGGAGTCATTCAAGAGAATGACTTGAACCTCTACGGAACTGAAGCTTTTACTCAGGCTCAAATTGTTGCTGCGCAGCCTAGTATAATGGTTCGTCGGAAAATGCAATGTTCAGACTATGGCGCATCCTATCTAAATTTTCCTATCTGAGTAACAACTTTCGCCAAAGTAAAGTGAGTTACATGGGCAAAAGTCAACGTTCTTCCGGTTCGCTTATCCCAAAACTATTCGCAATGAATTTCTGGCTTTCTTTTGGTCAATTGTAGCCAATACTTGGTTGCTCTAATCCTTTAACTTAGATATCAGCTGCTTATTGTAGACGATATCTTTGCAACACTTTGCTAAATCGAGGCCTCTGCAAGCGTAATCGATTCTTCATTCAAGGTTCAAACGCTTCGGTCATAAACCTTAGCGACCGGATATTGCGCTGGGCGCAGTTACCAAAAAAAATTGTCCTAAACATGCTATAGAGCAAGTGGCGCCATATTCTCGTTCATGCTCGGATGCGTCCATTTGCTTGTCCGTCTATATCTCCATCTGCTATTGCAACATTTAGAGCTGATTCAGAGCAAAGAGCAATTAACGGACAGAATACAATTTCGAGTACACTTTTGAATCCTAATAGATCCTTGAAAGTCAGGAATGTACAATCAAGCTCCCTAAACTGTATAAATAATTCTTCAATTCTTCTTCAATTCAACATACATAGCAAACAGAACAGAATTTTCAATCCTTATATTGTATTTTTGTAAAGACTGTTGTGAATTATTTCCCAATCTTTGCAGTAGCCCTTCTTAAAAAAGACTCCATTCATGGAACTGAAGAGGATTTCTGCAATTATCGCGACATCCTCAAAAGTTTGCGTATTTAGAGGACCTGAATGAAATCATTGAACCCAACCTTGACCCTTTCTTTCTTCCTACAAATAAACATTGATATGATGCAAAGATGTATACGGTAACCTTACATAAGAAATGTAACCGATTAAAAACTTCTTTGTATGAGTCATAAAAAAGTGACACAAGTACGAAGAATTTAAAGATACACAGTAATCTGTTATATTAGACAGTTAACTATGTACATATCATCTACGTGTGCATACATACATATATACATGCATATATAAATACATAGACATATGTATGTGTGTTTTTGTATACGCATAAATATATGTACATAATCTATAAACATTTATGTATCATGAACACAGACACACACACGGATACACACATACAATAATGTATATACAAATATACACAAAGGTACTGTCAGTAACTTCTTTGATAAAGTGGGACTTGCAGAACATAAAACTGTACACACGCAACAAACATACCATACTTAACCATAACAATCATGAATCGTTAGTTTTATGGGAAAGAGTGTCGGTCCGTGTCTGTCTGGCTCTCTGTCCGTCCGTCTGTTTGGTGCTTACTGCTATAGTTTATGTGCGTGCGTGTGTGTGTGCGTGCGTGTGTGTGTGTGTGTGTGTGTGTGTGTGTGTGTGTGTGTGTGTGTGTGTGTATGTGTGAGCCAAACAGTATCGCCTCGTTCACGCGCGTTAAACGCCAGTAAAACAATTTTTATTCTGTCAGCAAACGCGTGCCTGTATTTGTGTGGTCTCAGAGATCTCATGGATACCACGAATCGACATGAGCCTGTTTTTTTTTTCTTATTTTTTTTTTCTCGTTTTTGCTACTTTTCTCAATTTGCCTGGTTAAAAAACTAAAACAGGATGACCCACTCATATACTTAAACACGTTGGATTAAGGACTGACAAACAGCGAAACCAGCAATAAGAGTAATTTTTTTTTGGTTTTTTTTTTCTTTTTCTTTCAATTTTGCAAAAGATATTTAGCTCTTTTTCGTGTTCCCAATGCCTTGTTTCGTGCATTTGATGGTTTTCTTTAATAATCATCGTTAAGAGGGTATACTAAGATTGTTATTTGATTTGATGCGCATATAAAAAAAAAAAAACAAACGCCAAAAGGCACCTGTAGAGTAAGTCTTGTAAATGTTTTCAAAGAACTCAACCAATAAATCAAACAAAGATTTCCGACTTCGAGTAGGGTTTCCGACTTTGATATCAAACGCTGACATCGCGACAAACAAAAGTGCAAAGAAAGTGAACAACAAATGAAAATAAAAATTATGTATAAACAGCTCCGGATAATCAAAAGAAGACGAAGACCCTTTCTCCTTACAACAAGGTAAATGTTCACGAACAGCACTTCGCTAGTGCGAAAACCACGTGAAGTAAAGGTTTTTGCAAAATGAAAAATTCTCGTAATTTGGCAAGGATTTAAAGGATTTGGCTGAAGGATTTAAATTGCGATTTCCTGGAAAACAGATGGCCTTAAGAAATGTGAGATCCAGGAAAAGGTCTTACACAAATTGCTGGACATTGAAGAACATGCAACATTCGAATCGTAGGTTAGGACTGAAAATGGCAGACGTAAAACCTCAGCATCCTGACGCATAGATTATCGGAGAAACAAGAAGTCTGAGAGATTTCACGCGCAACTGTGAACCCGAGGGATGACGGTGAGCATTGAACAATAAATCACTAAGAAAGGAGAAAACTTACGCCAATGATCTTGGGAACCTGAAACACGATTTGTCATGGTAGTGAGAAATTTGAGAGAACAATGGGAAATCCGTAATATTTAGGAAAGGAGCCTTAGCACACCTTAGAGACTTGAACCACGGCTTGTTCAAAAATTAAAAATTAAAATCTACTTTACAGCTAAGATCTGTTAAGTCAAGAGCCATGAGCCATGAGGAAAACTTGAGAGATGTCATGCATAAATTATCGGAGAATCGGGATCTTGAAAATTTTGGAACATGATTTGTTCGACAATGAAAAATGTAGTGAACTTTTAAAATACGAATTGTCGGCATATCGAGAACACGCGCACAGGTTGTAGATTAAAACCGTGGGAAATAAGAAACTGGAAAGATTTCATGCATCTTTGATCAGGACCTTGGCGCTTTTGAGGTACGAATTGTCAAATAATTCAATATATGATGGATTTTAAACTCGACCTAACATAAAATAGGAAACTTCAAGTACATGCATTGCGGCATGTTAAGTGATGGAAGATCTTAAGGCTTCAAGACATTTCCACAGCAAGTTGCTAGAATCGGGGAATTGGAGGGCGTTAGAGAGAGCTCTTCAAATTATCGCCTAATCAGAAACTTAAAATTTATCACACATTTTATCAGAAAATTGGGTCTTGAGTTTTTTTTATAAAAAAATCCTCAAGAAATGGAAAAGAGCTTTTCAGGATGCAAATAATAGAGAAGACACGAATTATCTGAACATGTTACTTATCGAGCACTTCTTCTGGTATTTGCTGACGTCTACCTGTTCAACGTTTAAAGAATTTAACTTGTGATTAACATATATTTCCCATTAGATTACAAAATTATATCACCAATGGTGGAATATATTGGAGATTTTCGCGAATCGCATGAATGTAATGGACAACCATTCAGGAATCTTTGGAGAAAAATAGTCGATTGTAAATTCAAACCATATCAATAATTTCATGCCCCACTCTTACTTGTCGTCTTGAAGAACGCCAAGAAGAAAGTTTTCATTTCAATTCATCAGACCGATTACAGATCGATGTACTTCTAAGTGCCAGCAGTTTATTCATTGAAAAGAAATAAAAAATCATTAATTCAATCAATGTCAACTGAAGACATCATCATCCATAGTATGCTAATGTTAAGTGCGCGAGAATAGTTTTATAAAACGAGATATTGAGAGAGATTGCAATGCGATGAGTTGTATATAGCAAGGATACTTTTCTTTACTGCCTGGGCTGGGAACGATGTGTACATTACTGGTTGAATTGCAAAAGGAAAATGTGATAAAAGGACACTTGTTTTACGTGGAAAGGTTGTGCTTTTCGTACCTAATTATCAAGGCAAGTATTGTCCGTCTCTAGTCGCTTATCTCTTTCTGGCAGCATTAGGCTATTCAAAGATCGAGCAATTTTTTGCATCCCGCGCAGTGACAATGTCGAGTGAACGCGGGGCGGAGGGTAACTTTTCAAGCTTAGTACTAGTCCTGTTTCTTGGGTTACTTTTGCTATATAGGGTAGAATCTGGTCGTTCTGAAAACTCACGATATCACAATTTATGGCACAATGACCCGATTTTTTGTTCCAATTGCGTCAATTGTTGTTGGTAGCGGTGGCAGCTTTTGCCACAAGCCCCAAAGGAGCCACCATGGGTATTCTGCATGACATTAGGAAAGGCTTAACGTTCTAGAAATCTCAACCGCTTCCACTGTTTATCAACCAATAACGAGTCAACAGCTCTATCGGTCAAATTAAGTAAGTAAAGTAAAGATTCCCAGAAATACTTTTTTTTTTGATACCAAACCTAAGATGTTCAATACTATGAGGGAAAAGGAAGCAGGACTTCTTGTTATAGTTAAAGCGACGTTGTTTAACTTCAATTTCTGCCAACATGCGTTCGCATAATAACCCGTGAGAAGCTATCTGCAAGCGACTTTAGTTTTATATATGTTATATCGTTATAAGTCAAGTAGGGATTATACATTAATTTGCAAGAGAGAAAAACAGAAGCGCGTCTTCAAGTCTTCTTCGCTATATATTCACTTAAAGTCTTAAAATCGTACCGAAAAGTTAAACTATAATTAATAAAATCCTGACATAACGTGGTCTCGTTTGCATAAATTACAATCAAAGAGAGAGAGAGAGAGAGAGAGAGAGAGAGAGAGAGACAGAGAGACAAAGATAGTTATGCCCAACTTTGCGTGTACCTCCTTAGAGACATTACTTAAGGTGATGCTGTTCAAAGTAAATCTCAAACACTTTTTTTCTGCTTTCTCGCTTCCCTATTAGACCCCACTTCTAAGCTCAACAAATGCGAGTCTTATTCTTTTCGTCTTTTTTTTTTGTTTTTTTTTTTTAAGAAGTTAAATGCAGAAAAAAGTGAACCACAACAGAATGAATAATGAGCACAAACTTGAAATATTTTGCTTACCACTCTACACTTGGGTTGGGGTTCTTCAAAGCCTATAAAATGATGTTTAAAATTTGCTTGTAATCCATTGCAAGTTTTCCAGCTTCTAGTTAATGGTCAGCCAAGATTCGTCTTAATAGCTTTCTCACTTGTTATTCCATAAAAATGTGTATCTGCGCGCACATCCATGTCAGTATAAGTGGTAAACCAACCATGTAAGCTTTCAAGCAAAGCAAGCAATATAGTCTTAAAAAAATTTTTAAAAACAAGAAGAAAAAAAGCAAAAAGACTGAGAAAAACTCTGGGAAGGTATACACTTGTACCACTAAAGATTACGCTTTCAAATTGACTTTACAAGCAACGTTCGTGTTTTTGCCATGTGATGCGATGCGATGTTTCATGATAACGAACACAGCAAGTCAACAATATTCGCATTAAAACGAATCTCGGATCCTTCTCAAATCAATTTAACAAACAAACAAATGCTAAGTAAATGAAATAATAATATTGAAGAAATATGGTTACTCCATCTCTTCTTTTTCATCATCTTTTCTCCAAATTATCATCGGGTACTAAAGTAAACAACGCCCAGTGCGATTTCAAATCTCCAAATAATAACGACATTTAAATATTTTGTCTCAAGTATTAAGAAAAACTTGTCGTTGAGGTATCGTAAGCGTTTGCTCTATGGACATCCCTCTGTCACACAAAACCAAGCAGGTTGCAACTGAACGAGAAGGTAGTAAGTAATACGGAGGCTCTTTTACTAATGTACAAAATAGATGATAAAATGATTATAACTTGGTCTGTGATGGCCGTGGAATGGAAGAGCAATATATATATATATATATATATATATATATATATATATATGTACACACCAATATGAAAACAAGTTTTTCCTTTGTAGCAATTGGACATTCACACGCATCGCATAAAATGTCCACAATTGTTTGTAATACGATACGGATTCTCCAACTCGTTGTTTATTCGTTTTGCTTTTGCATTTTTTTTTTTTGTTGGTAGTGTTGCTTGCCCAGTGCTCTCCGTCATCTAATTTGGTGGCAGCTAACAGCATCTCATTAGATATCTTTAATTTGACAATTTTGCCAATTTATATGGAAATTAATAATCTGATGAACATGAAAGAGTGTTACATTTAAGTTGTTCTTGTTGTTCTTATTTTTCTTTTTCTCTTTTTTTTTATTCGTTTTTTCTTTGCTTATGCTTGAGTTTTTATTATAATAATAATAATAATTCCTTAACTAACCTCTTATGTGGAAGCCCTACCATCCTACAAAAAAAATGAACTTCTCTACTACTCATGCTCCTCTTGCTCCTTTCCATAGACTAGAATTACTTATCCATTTAGTATTTCTAAATGTTGAAAACATAGAGGATAGTCAGTTGGCGCGTTAAATAAGGTCTCATCTGTTTGTGACAAGTTCGTGTTAACCGAAAAATTAAATTTTATTGGGTGGATGATATCGTGGATGATTATTGCATAATGCTTAAATACTTTTGAAAGGGGTATGAAGAAAGGTTCAGTTATACATATGAGAATTCGAAAATTTAATTAGTTTCTACGTATCTGCTGCAAGATGATGAAATGTGCATAAGACGGCCAGTAAGAAATTAGTTAACCGTTCAGCGCCAGAGCGAAAGCATACTATATGGCCCGTGTTTCCGAGCCTAAGTGAGAAAGAGACTTCAGCTTTCCGTAGGCAACGCCACATAGTGCCAACACAGCCCTACCCACCCCCAGGGCACCGAACTTTTCTGCTTAGACCAAAGCTTTCGAGCACCATGCTAATAGAACAAGTCTTTAATGAAACTTTCGCATCCATGTAATCTTGTGATTGTGAAAGATAGATAAATAGATCACCTGGAAAAATAATAGCCTAGATTGGATACGAATCTTATACGATATCGATCACTAAATCAGTGTTCGCGGGTTCAAAACTTAAGCGCGATGCACGGTTCACCTTGGACCGTGCCCCCTACCGCCGTATCTTTTTCTCTGAATAGAGAACATCCCAAAAACAATTTCGAAACAAAATTACGGCAAAAGGGTGACAAAGCCCCGTTAATCGTGATGAACGAAAATGAACTTCACAGAGAGACGCATGCCACGATTACATCAAAATAAAAATACATATATATATACTAGCGCAGAGAGACCTCCAGCAATACTAACCCAAATGCGCTGATTAGGAATTATACGCGCAGAACATACAGACATCACACATACATATGAATTCTGATCGCAACGTGAACATAGTTTATGAATTCATGACCAATGGGAGAGGTAAGAAGGTGGGTGGTATATAATTTATGAATTATCGAATCCGCACACTTCTACATACAAGCTAAAATAGATCCTGTTCGCCAGATATTAAATTTGTTATTGCTTTTTTACAGCATACTAAGTTAAGATCGAAAATTTGCTACCTATACTTCCTACCAGATAGAAGCCACTGAAAGTGTTTTTAGGCTTTAAATCTAGGACTGGTTATTACTCATTTTAGTATTAGTTTGCTATGAACTTTGAAAAGAAGGGAACTTACTCTTCTTGGCATGGACACACTCATTCTGGTACTTTGTGGCTTAAGCATATAATCTTCAAACAAACTTTTGAAAGCCACAATCGCTCTTTTTGTACTTTTGCAAGACACTTTTGTTTCCTCTTGTTTTCGCTTTCTCATGCGCAGAAAAAAAGTCGTACATATATATATATATATAAGACTACTTCTTTCTTTAACTTCATAAATTTTGATCATTATTAATGGTGGTTCTGTTTCCTTTATATCCGCTACATATATTTATTTATACTCATTTATTTGTCTCCCAAGACAAAAGGAACTAATGTATTTTGAAATTAAATAAGTAAAGTTATTAATACATTTGTAAATATTATTACATAAAAAGTGTATGTTATCTCAAAAATCTTTGAATCTCTGTTAACAGCATAATAAATGCGAATTTTTATGCTAATAGTCGTAGATAAAACAGTTAATAATTAAATGAATTCGTTTCTTTTTAATTAATTGAAAATATTTTTAGTCAAAATTTTTCAGATTTTACATGAAAAAAAAATTAAAATTATGAAAATGAATTCAAAATAATAATAATAATAATAATAGTAATAAAAATTATGTTATTAAAAACATGAAACTTATATATATAAATACTAAATTAATTTTAATTAATTATTTTTATATTACTTTCATAAATTTTTTTCATTCTAAAAATTTACGTAAATATATGCACATTGTGTCTTAAGTTATGGTGGTTTCTTTTCTCAATTCGCTTTTTGTACACGATTAGTGTAATAGTTACAATTTTAACAATTTGTTAATACTAATATACGTTCGCCTTCGATTTAGAATGTTTCAGGTGTGTGTAGTGACAACGGGCACCTGACAATATGGACATTCCGTAATTGTTGTTGCACACGTATCGCATAATATGAAATGATTGCATGGCTCTAAAGTTACCGTACGATTATTCTCTTCACATTTCATACATTTTTTTGCATTCTCCAAATACAAAACCTTCTCCACATCTTCTAGATCTAAACGCAGTTTTGCCTACGATATTTATTTATTTATTTATTTTTGTTAAATAAATTATATTTATTTATGCTTGAAATATATCGCATAAGATATATAAAGGGACTTACCTGTAATTGCTTTAATTTTTGAATTGATAAATTACGTAATTCTGATGATAAATTCAGTTGAATTTGTGCGGACTCGTAACGTTCCTTCCAATCTAATACTTCTTGTTTAGCTAAATTTAACTTTAAAGATATTAAAATTAAAGTGAATTTTTTTTTTTTTTTTTTGTTAAATTTAAAAAAAAAGAAGCGATCAAGAGTCAGGCAAATCCGTTACTCAAACATATTTGAAGCTTTCCATTCTTTCAACTTGTTATTCTACATAATTTCGGACCTAAATGGTGCGTTATTTATGAAGGAAAGACTTAAATATGTGATGACGGCCACTGGCTCATCTTCTTGGCGCAGACCATGGAACATGCACAGAACATGAAAAGCAAATGATAGTGTAGCAAAAGTCAAATGGAAACAAGTATGAAATTATATAAAATTTGAGGATCCGGCAACCGATGTGATAGTCGACGCTTGGTTGGCTTGAAAAGATTCACTTGAACATATTTATACCTGTCTACCTCTGAAACGAACTCTGTGATGATGAAAAGCTCACGTTTCGATTCCTCAAGCTTCTGAATATCTGAACGTAACTTTATGCCTGCTTCTAGATTAATATGATATTTGTGATTGATTACCTTACGGGTTATATCTTCTATGCGGCCAGATAATTTTAAAATCTGTGCATTTTTAGTCATTAATTCAATTGTTAAACGACCCACATCGCTACTATTTTGTGTATGAAGCGATTGCAATGAAAATGCATTTTTATTTGAAGTTAAATTATTCCCAGCAGAACTGCTATTTAAGTCATCAGCCAATGCATTCAATTCTGATATTCGTACGGAAGGACTAATCGGTAAGCTGTCATTAAAACCGGGCGAGATGACATGCGACGAGAAAAAGAAATTATTACTGCAATCATTTTGATTAGTAGCCGTCAATGAATTGCTAAATTTGTTCGTAGTTGAGCAACCATAATTAAAAGCATCTTGAACACTGAAGAGACTCGCATGATTGTTTGGACTGTATGGAATGTTTACGGCAAAGTTTCCAGAACTAAAGTCTATATACAATTTAAAAAAAAAAAAAATTGCAAAATTTTAAAAAATTTTTCTATATTGGCTATCGTTTTTTACACTTACCGTTTATTGAGTTATTAAGAGCAGGATTCGGAATGTTAATAGGAGCCGAAGTGCGAATAAGACTGCTATTAGCCAAACTTGCCGATAAGCTATTGTCACGCTGCTCGTCAATCGTACAAGCTGCTCATCCATTCATTAATTTACATTAATTCAAAAAAAAATAAATAAATAAAAAATTTAAAAAAATATTTATGCAAAAAAACTCTTATCGAGTTTTTATACTCACAAAGCCTATCCATGGGTAAAGAGAAATTTAAATATTTTCCTTGATTAGCAGACTTTTCTAGAGTATTTACCAGCATACTTTTCGAAGATTCATTATCATCAATATTTAATAGCTATTAAGAGAAAAAAGAATACATATACACATATAAATATAAAACAAATAAAAAAACTAAAATAAATTAAGAGCAAAAATTGGATACTTAGCAGCACCTACGTACATATATATGTCAGAAAATGATGGCCAATTTGTTAATTTTAGGAACGTTAAGAGACCGTTCTGTCTACATTCCATAAAATGTAAATATTTCAAGAAAAAGTAGAGCCAAAGATCAATTCTTATTATACGAAATCGATTTGATTGACAATATGACAAATATTCTGACAAACTTGAACGTTTTTTTTCGAACTTTCGGGCCCGTAAGAAGTCCAAGGATATCTATGGCTTTAAATCGGCTCAACAAGTTGCTCTCATCAAAAATGAAGTTAAAACAATATTTGATTTGACTCTTGATTGAGTAATTCCGGAGAATAGAAATGTCGTCCAGGTAGCATATATACAATCGAAATATTTTCCAAATAGAACGCATAGGCATTGTGCCACACATTTGCGTTGTGGGTATTAATGAATGGACCAAAAATTTGACATAGTAAGAAAGTGTGCTATTAAAGGATCTAC
The DNA here is from genome assembly GCA_001077435.1 of Glossina morsitans morsitans. Taxonomy (NCBI): domain Eukaryota; kingdom Metazoa; phylum Arthropoda; class Insecta; order Diptera; family Glossinidae; genus Glossina; species Glossina morsitans. Next base: position 138,958 of record CCAG010012076.1, read on the forward strand.
CTGGCACATTATTTGACAAAAACATAACGAATTAGCAAATAATCGTCATATTGATTGCTAGTACGAATTAAAGACTTGCTCTAGCTTATAGCCATCGCAAAATAGTAGATGGTAAGAAAAAGTATTGGACCGATGGCTTTTAGATAGTTAATCTTAAATCTTAGTTAAAGTCAAACTGGTTAGTTAGGTCAAATATTTTTTTTTTTTTTCCATCGAGCTAAAAATTGATAGTAAAAACAATTATATTGAGGTGATACATACATTCTCGCTAATAGCTATCAATCCTGACTTGCTACTAGTATCTTGCGAATTGATGTCTGGCAATGCATTCGTTATGAGATCACTTAAAGCTAAATTTGTTGAAATTCCATCTACCTCCCGTGGTTTTTCTTCAGTGACAATGTAGGCTACTTGGCGAATTTTGTTACCATTACCGTCAAATGAAATCAATTTAAACATATCGTGCAGTACAGTGGAATATAGAAATAAAAAAAATATTAGTATTATTAATGTTACGTATTTAATATAATAAAATAAACGGATAGATTAGAGAAAAACATAGTAAGGACTAGATAGATGTTCCTCCTTAAATTAATTGATTAATATAACCATTTTAAACATTTTTTCAATAAATTAATTATTGAATTCATTTATGGCCGTTTCTCTTAACACATTCATTGGATGTAAAGATGTTCAGCCTAAGCGAAAAAAACCTTGTATGTTCGTGTTATTTTAAAACTTCAATCAATTATACGAATTTAATTAATTTTAAACCAAACACGTACGGTATAAACCTAGTTTATCTATAAAACTCTGTTACTTTCTGTTTGATTTTAAAATTCATCTGAAGGATTTGTTGAAAATTCTTCACCGTTTTTATCTTTCGAACCAATTATTAAGATTTCGGAAAATTTCTTCCAAACCCAAAAGAAAATTGAAACGCTTTTCGCTAGCAGTTAAGTAAGAACAGTAAAAAATATTATTATAATTACGTTCGACGTGTGCAAAAGCACAGAACACACTACGGGGACAATAGCCAGCTTGTTGCACGTCGTTACATTTTGTTGATTTATAAATTTCCGGATGAAACTGCTGTTCGGTACGCGTATGACAATATTGACAATTATCACCGGACTCGCAATTACTTGGCTCTCCCCATTCTTCGCCATGTTTCACATTTGGACAAGGGGTAGACCTGTAAAAATTGATTACTATTAATTTCCAATAATAAAATTTCTTTCTAAATGAATATTTTATACCTATACTTTACTTTCCGAGGACTTCGTCTTTTATCCTTGCTATTATGGTACTGCGGACAAGCGTAACCTTGACGACATAAACGCGGTGGCCGCTTGCAAGGCTCAGTTTTGTAATTAGCCAAAACGTAGTTAGTATCCTGCCATTTGGGATCTTCATTCATTAAATTACGCTCTCTATCCAAAGCGTTTTGAGCGTTCGCTCCATCTAAGGTTAATTCTGCATTCTGCAAAGCTTCTAATTCCTTAATATCATAAACGGGTGGACGTTGGTCTTGGGCACCGTGAGCGAAAGCGCAATGATGACCATTTTTTACACAATATCCACGACTATCCGTGTCATGCACACACATACAGGTTTTATAGTAACGCAAATGATAACGTCTTTCCGTATCACCAGCAGTACGATGCAGAAATGGACATCTGGCAAAATAAAATTTAATTACTTTTAAAGTTTTCTTTTATTACCAAGTGCTTAGAAATTACTTTACTGAAATCGAACGAAACGCTCAACGATTATATTCAGAAAACCTACGATTTGTATTAAATTCTATGAAGTGTTTGTTGTTACAAAAATTTCTATGAGATTTACTGCTCATTATGTAATTTAAGGCTTGGAAAAAAAGAAACCAAGCTACTTGTGTTTTTGACGTAACATAATAGTAGTAATAAGAAAAAAGTTCTACCGGGAATGGTCCAAAAATATGCTTGATATATTTTCCTGAACTCTGTTTAACTTAGTTGCCTGTTCTTTAGGATACACGTAATGGACACCAAATTTTTAAATTTCCAGCCCTCATAAGTTCACATTAAACTTCCATAGATGACAAATCAATACTATTGAACCATCTTTACTCTATAACTTACTCATCTCCATCTGGACATATTCCTGTTGTCTCATCATATTTTGTACAGTAATTGTCGGCACTATAATTAAAAGTGCCGTCCCGTTTCCGTATTGGTCTGCGGCGTCTCTGATTCTGAAAATGCCAATTGAAGCATACAAAAGGACGATGTTGATTACATTTGTGTTGTAGAAACGATTGACACTGCTCAACGCGAAACTCTTTCAGGTAACTGCATAAAAAAAATTTTATCATTTAATAAACACATTTTATTAATTACTTTGATAAATTAATTGTTTATTTACGTATAATGATTTGGTTTTTCCTGCTGTGTAGACAACAAAAGCTTATTCGTTTCAATCGCCATTTTGAAATATTGTATTGTTCATCGAAACATTTTTGTTGTTAAACGTTTGTTTTCGACGTACTATTAAGAGATTGTTCTCAAGCGTAAACATTTGTTTTCGACGAATAAATTTGTGCGCAATTAACAAACCGCAACTAATTAAAATTACAAATCAAAATAAATTCGAAAATTAGAGGAAAAATATCTATCGTATTTTGCTTTTATTCTAATCAAACGAAAAGTTGAAAGTTTCAAAATTTTTTAAAATGTTCGCTTTTTTGTAACTCGGTAACCAGCATATGCTAGGCTCACACAATAAAAAAAAAAAACAAATATACTAAATTTATTAGTGGGCATGAGCCAATGAATTTGTCCGCAATTGCTTTGGAATAATTTTTTTTATTTTTAAGCAATTCAGAATAGAATTTGAATAATTAAGAAAGTTCTAATCTTTTATTATCTATACGTTAATATACATTATTAAATATTCTAAAATCATTTCTCATAAATCAAGCCTTTTCATGTACCATTTTTAAGCAATGAAAATGAAACATTCGGTTATGGCAACATTGTTGTAGACGCCAAGTAATGAGTTTTAGTTTGTCATTTTCGTAATAATGTAACGATTTAAGCTTGTTTATACCGATTGAGAACTATTTGCAACGAATAAATAATAAAAAAAAGCAGCTGTTATTGCATTCAAAACAAGAAATTTTATTTAGCAAACAAAAATTTTCCAACAAAAGCTTAGTAAATAAAGTTGTTTTAAACAAGTAGAAAAGAAATTTAAAAAAAAAACATGGAAGCAAAGACATTAAAAAATAGTGAAATTAAATATCTTGAAGTAAGTAAAGGGATTTTTTTCCGTTCATTTACCTTCTGCCGGCTAGTAGCTTTCCTTATTTAATGTGTGTTAGTGATTGCGGTTGAATAAGTGTTTGTATGTTTCGTATAAACAAGTCTACATTTCTGACCTTAATTTGCCTTTTAAGTTAGTTCACGCTTAATCCCTATTCTCTAAAAGAAAACAAAAAGAAGAAAATTGTAAATAAATACAAAAACGATTTTGTTTTTCTCGACCGCGCTTATGTGTATATGTAAATCTGCTAACCTTCTCTATGAGAGTTAAGTGTGTTACCTGTGGAACGAAGGAGCATTTTTTGTGGAACGAAGTGTGAAGACAAAACTTGTCTTCGATTTCAAAAATAAACTATTGTTATAACATCAATGCATCTTATTACATTATATTCAAGTGTAAGAAATTTTTTAAATTTGAGAATAACTGTTTGTTAACTATTTCACGCTAAAGTTAAAAATGATTTCGCTCATCTTTGCACAGAAAAAAACTTATTTGCCGGAAAATAAATATAGACGCGTAACTTGAAGAAGATAATGCAGTTGTTTCTGCATCCACGAAAGAATTGATGCCTGCAGAAAAAATTTGTTTAAGAACTTTAAGGCTATGTAGTTTGAAGAAAAGAGGTAATAAAAGAAGAATTGTTACGTGGTTTGATTTGCCAAAAATTTCATTTCATTAAATCGAAAAGTTGATTGCTAATTTTATTAATTTTTCCATCATTTTCTTTCATTTTCGAAAGGATTGCAACGGTCAGTGCGCTGTTACGGTCTGAAAAGTCCATGTTTGAAAAAGGATCCGCTCGTAACGTTTTTCCCCTATCATCGAAAACTTCACTCGCGTTTGCTTGCTTTTTACATAAATATTCAATCATTGGACAATTTTTTAAAATACTCAAATTTTGAAACAAAACAGGCTTTTTTCTAAACAGTTCGGCAAATAATTTTCAAGTTAGATTGAGGAAGAATATGGCCAACTGGTATAAACTAAGAAAGATGAATTTTTTTTTGTACCCCTAAATGATTACGTCATAAATTTTCCGTATCCATCCGGAGGACAGTGGCATTTATGCTACAAGTATCCTTTGGCTTCTAACAACCAGCAATACAATAATATTCTCCTACTGCTACAAGTGCTCACGATCGTTAAAATTACAAAAGAAAGCTGACAGTTGCAAATTTTAAAAAAGGAAAGTTAGGGCTTTCCGTTCATAGCTAATCTTAAAAATGGGCGAAGAAGAAGTCTTAAAGCGTCGTCTATGGGGCCTCTAATCGAATCGAGATATCGTATTTCTAGGCCGAAATACAAAAAAAAAAAAAACCCACGCTCAACAAGTGACATACGCCTATTTTTAACAAAGTATTTTACGATTGCAATGACTACTACGTAGATCAAATTTTTATTGACTTGTTTAAGGGCAATGAAGGGCGATTTCAGCTTCATTTGTATGCTTCCTACTTCGGACATTTGTGTGGCTCGTCATACATACTTTCCACTTATAAAATTGGACGTTTTTTTCATAAAGTTTAAAACAAAATGTTTTTCTCCTTTTTTTTTTTTTTCTTGAATATTTTAGGAAATTCGTAAAAAGACTTTGGGAAAAGATGAAGCCATTCAGATACTGGAAAACATTAAGGATATTACCGATAAGGAGTTGTGCAATTATGAGAAGAATCCAAATGCCTTCAATCTATTGATTATTAATCTGGCTACTCGCACATATTTCGAAACTGTTAAAAAATATGAAATAACAGAGAATTATTTTGATCGTGTATATGAGAAATCTAAGTCGGCTTTAAGTATTAAAGATTTTTTAATCATGCAATCTCTGCTACAGACTAATCACTTCAAGGAATCGGAATTTGAGTCAATGAGACTATTATGCCATGAAGCTCTCGGCAAAGCGATAGATGAAAATCATTCATCATTGTTAATCATACTTAGATGTCTTAATTTGTTTTGTAAAAAATTTCCAAAGTTGGAAATGTCAACCTTATGTTTGGATCAAATTTACTTTTGCTTACAATGCGGTCAAAATCCTATCAAGGATGAAGTTTTACATCTGTTAAATAATTTCTGCCTTAATAAAGCGACGGCACTCGCTTACTTCGTTCATATTGTAACTTTTTGGCCTTGGACAAATGGGAATAAATTCTACGTACTTGGTAGTATATTTACGAAAAATTCTTTACAAGAATTTTTACTATTATCGGGCTACGATAAGAAAGACTTCTTAAACGGGATACGTGTTAGTCTCTATCATAAACATCTACTTGCTCCTAGTCAATCTCTTATAAAAAAGATAAGCGATCGTGCCTCGGATTATATATTGCCGTTCATTGCTGATATATTAACTAAAGGCTCGGAAATGGAAATTCGAAATTTATATACTCATTGGATACCATATGTATGTAAAAAGGATCAACTATTTCATATCATTCAACAAATATTGAAGGAAATCGATTATGTAGAAAATGATAGCAATTTAGAGGATAATTTAAGCGTTTACCGTTCAATTATATTACTTAGCATTTTTTCAAGGCATGTTTTTAATTTATCTAAATTATATTTTTTTAAATTTAGTACAGAATTGATAACAAATTGTTTTCAATTTAATTTAGATGTGCAACTGCATATATTTGCATTTATTGTCGACAATTTAGAAAATTTCGCAATCGAGGATAGTTTAGAATTCATTTATCATTTCATAGAATCCCACAAATCGGTGGAAAGTTCACATTTTCGTAACAGCATTTTTGCGAAAATGCCAACCGTTATTAATTATACGGCGAAAATATTTGCAAGACTGGGCGAGCCATCATCTGCAGCGAGCATTACAAAATTTTTCAAACAATTGCAAGAACTATGCGAGCAGAATATGAACAAGACTCTATATCAGCCAAAGATTTTTTCATTGAAAATGATCGAAATACTTATGAATTCCCTTTACATCGACAATGTGGAAAGAAATGCGAAAAATTGCCAAATATGTGAAAATGAGAAACTCGGCTCGTTTTTGAAGAGTCACAATGTAATTAATGTGACAGAAATGTGGAAAAGTTTATACATTTCATTGGATGACACTTCCACGGCTTTCGAGGATACTCGTGAAACTACATTAAATCTTATGCAATTAATGCCTGCACAAACGCCTAATAGCTGCACGATAGAAATGTGCAAGAAAATGTTTTCTTCAGACGATATCGACAAATGTTACTTAAGTTCGATATATGCGAGAATATTTTTACAGAATGACCCGAGTTCTGAAGACATTTGCTTATTAGTCCATGATGTTATTGCTCGCTTGGACGCCAGTATAAAATCTTTTAAGGAAGATCCTTTATTAGCTTGTAAGTGTAAAGCCGGACATTTATTTGGCTATATAACTGTACTTGATAAAATTGCGAAATCTAGAGCAGATTTAATATTAAGCAGTGTTTCTAAAATTTTATGCATTTCCGAGTCTATTGTAAATAGCACACTAAATATGTTTAGTCTTTCAAATACAACATATAAACAATATAATGTCACTTTCGAGGATATGGATCAGAGCCTTGAAATGTTGATTGCTCGTAGTGCATATGTAAGCGAAAATCATGAAGAAGACAGGAAATTTTTGATCACCTCTTTTTGGTTTAGTTTGAGAGCATGCAGTGATATTGCGTCTACACTAGGCTGCCTGATGGTAAAAACTAGTGAAACGTCTGACGACGATTGGAAATGTTTGCAAGCTTGCTTCCATATTATTGAATCCATATTGATACATACAAGGCACAAGGGTGCTATAGAAGCGGCTGGATCTTCCATTGGTCTGTTGACGAAAGATATAACGTTACAATTGCCTAGCAATTCGCGGGCTTATAGCTTGGTGTGCACACGCGTTCAACATTTGTATCAATTAGAAGATAATTTTATTAGCACTAGCCGAAGAGGAGCAGGCTTCTCAATTATGATTTTACATATTGTCAAAAACGAGAATAAACGTTCCGGATATATTTTGCAAAAAGCAGTTACCGACCTTCTGAAAATATTGAATCTACAACCGTTTGAGTCTTACAACGATTACGATAAAGCAAATTGCGATCGCATTGAAGCTTTGGTTCTTCACTATCTTTGTGTTTTAGTCAAGGACGCTGAAATCAAAGAAGCAATGAGTCCATATTACAGCGAAATATTAATGGCTACTGTAAAATATATCGACAGCGCTGAGTGGACTACTTACAATGCCTCTTTGCAATTGTTTAGCTCTTTGGTCAACAAGATAACCGCTCAACGAAGTCAATGCGGTCAATGCGATCTTGAGGATAGAACTTTAAATTGGGAGCCTTCAGATATTACATTTAGCGATATTTTGCGTAAATTTCCAATCGTTTGTGATTACATTTTAAGATATTGTTTATCAAAAACAACTTCAACGCAATCCATTCTTCTGTATTTGGGATTTTTACAAAAGGTGGAATACCTGTATGAGAATAAAACATCCACTCTTTCTTTCTTGCAATCATTTCGTCAACTCACTTGGGATCTGCTTAGTCATCAATGTGAAAAAATAAGAAAGCTCGCCTCGTCTTGCTTTATTAGAGCTCACGAGTTCACGCACGAATTGCCCTTAATTTTGCTTCAAATATCTGAAATTTTATTTAAAGTGAAAAATGAAAATTTCTTCGAAGGCTTAATATTCACAGTAATGGAGGGCTGTTTGAAAATTAAACATGAATCACGTTTTATGCCTAATATTGATAGCTACGACTGTTTAATGGAAAAAATACGTAATGTTATTGAAAGTAATTGTAGACAAATTAAACCTTGGAAGGTCTATACGTTATGTAAACTTTTGGATTTGCTTTTATTGCTTAACTTTGATCAGAAAGGAGTTGTTATTAAAAACGTAACTAAATGGAAAACAAATGATAAATATTGTATTGGATATGATTTGTGGTTAAATTGCGTAGACAATTCGACAATTCGCCTTAAGTATCCTCCTCTCATTACATGGTCCGATTCATCGTAATCGTAATATAGCATATAGATTTTATAAAAATACGAAAATTTGAATGAAACGTTAAGAAAAAAAAAAAAAAAAAAGATAAAACTATAAATGGCTTAAGTAAAAATAATAAAATCACAGAAAATTAACTAAAAGTAAGGGCGGCTTGCTCGTCCATATCAGATGTTTCTTGTGGGGATTTCTGCTTTCGATTCTGAGCAGCTTGCTGCATCTGCTGAAGCGTGTAACTTAATATATTTCGTAATATGTGTGGTTTGCAATGCTCTTCCAACCAAGGAATAACACCGGCTATAAGTTGCTTAAAATTGTCCATTGGAATATGCTGAAATGTTATAAACATTTCATCCATCAAAGCTTGAAACTGGAAGAAAAAAAAGATTATTATTAAAAATTGCAAAATTGCGTTGCGTTATGTTTTCAATACCACTTGAAATTTTGCATCATCGGTAAGGCGAGCTTCTTCAGGTCCGGGATTAGCTTTTTGATGTTGCAACATATGTTCGTAACTATTTTGTATAATACGTAAGGCAATTACCTCCTTTTGAAGAGCTGCAAATTCTTCTTCTTGCTTTTTCTTTTGCTGATTTAGATACCCAATATAATCTATCGATTTTTGCAATATAAGTTGCTTACTTAATTTGTAACCCGAAGCCGTGTCATTTTGCTGACAATTGGGTACCAATTCTTGCAAATTATCATAACCCTTTTTAATGGCATCACGACGCTTTTGTTCGGCTTGCGTATGAGCTTCTCGACGCCGTTCTTTATAACTTAATGTAGTGGCAACCGTTGCGCCTGCACGTCCAATACTATTATCGCCGCTATCATCATCATCATCTAAAATCCATAAGATGCCACCATTGCAGCGATGTGTTAATATTGATTGATCCTACCTGTGTGATGGGGTGAAGAGTTCGGCGTGTGAATGCTACCTGCGCTGCTGCACCTTGAATAGCGTTTTGCACTCTCTTTGTTCGCATTATTTTGATCTTGGTCACCTATCAAATAGTAATCTTCATGGCCACGTCCTATTTTAATCAAATCTCTTAACGGAATAGCTTAATATATCTAATAATATTTGTTACTTACCCTGGTCTTGTGTTCCCGTTGTGCCTTCTGCCATGTTGTTAGTTTACGCAAGGAAGTACGTTATTCCGACATTAGTAGAATCAAAAACAAAAAAAAAATAAAAAAATAAGAATAATTTTGAATCGTAAAAGTTTAGTTCTTAAATGCAAACACATGAAGATAACAACACGAAAACAAAATTAATTATCAAGAAATCAACCCTGTTTTTTTATGAAACGAATTCTTATCTTCTTAGTTGAAGATTAAAACAAATTTCTAATAAATTGTTTATTGTTTATTGATATATAAAAGTTTTCTTTTAGCATTATCAGTAGGTAGATCTTATGCTACATACATCGTCGAATTTCTTTAAACGATTAATTCTTCTTCTTCTTCAACCGTACATTTCGATAGTTAAATTCGCATACTTCGATAGCTAATAATTTCTCTGAGAGGATTTGTTTGATTACTTGGCAGCATTGCCGTATTGCTGTCATTGTTATTGCAAAACTTTGTGTTGCTAATATCTGGAGAAGAGAGAAACCAATCCAGAGAAAGAGAGAGAGAGAATCACCACTTTTCAATAACACGAGTATTGCTCTATACATTTTCAGTCTTTCTTCTTCACTAGATATTTTTTCTTATCGGAAAGCTTGCAGAAAAAACACAACACACAATAAATGGAAAATTGTTAAATGTCATAGAATCAAAATAGAAAGATAACGCGTGTCATATACTTGCGATTTTTTTTCTATCGTTTTCTTTTATTTTGCGGACTTCTTTTTGGAGACTGTGCAAAATTTTCGCAATGTAGATTAGTTTTGGCGTTTCGGAGAAAATTTTATAGTACATTTTATATTTGGCAAAAAAAAAAGGGTAAAGAAGTTGAACGACTTGTTTAACCGTGTGTGGACCATTTCGGAAAAATATATTTTCGGCTCCAAAGTTCGTAATAGGACATATACATATATGTATATATGCAAATTTCTTTGAAAAATTTGTAGAGTGAAAAAACATAATAATGGGTTTACTGTACGGATTGGGAATTAGAGCTGTAAATTTTATTGTTGTATTTTTAATTGTATGTCTTATACCCGGTTTACCGCCACGTACGACATTTCCATTTGTGGGTTTTAAGTAAGTAATCGCCGAAGAGACATCAGTTCTCATCGGCTAAATAATTTGCGCTAAAGCAAATGCATTCATGCACGATTGTTCCCATAATTTAGACTTGCAGCGAATAAAGACTTAAAAGGTGCTTTAGAACCAAATCATCATTTAGACAATGCCGAACGTTTGCTGAACAATCGCGTTTATGGCCCGGAATGTTTAATAGCTCGCAACAATGAAATTTATATGGGTATTCATGGTGGTGAAGTTATTAAAGTAAATGGTGATCATGTAACGCATGTCACCAAACTTGGCCAAGCATGTGGTACTTAAATAACTTTAGTGTGATTGTTCACGTTTATCATAGTATAGAATTTTTATTCACCGTAGAAGATGTTTTTGAGGAATCTCGCTGCGGTCGACCATTAGGTTTGGCTTTCGACACCAAAGGGAATAATTTAATTATTGCTGATGCGTATTATGGAATTTGGCTAGTCGATCTTAAAACTAAGAAGAAGCAATTATTGGTTTCGCCGCAACAAGAGCTGCCTGGCAAAACAATCAATCGTCCGGCAAAACTATTTAATGATGTTGCCGTGGATAAAGAGGGCAACATATATTGGACAGATTCAAGTTCTGACTTTTTATTACAAGATCTGGTATTTACAGCCTTTGCGAATCCTTCCGGCCGGTAAGTTCTTGCTTTAGCAATGTTGCAATGAATATTTAAATATTATTTATTTACACTACACTATCTCGAGGTTAGGACATATTAAGATATCATATTGTATGCTGACGTAACCTGTAGAAATAATTATCAAAGTATTTATTTATAGGGCACGAATAAAGCCAGCCGCTTTTTAAGTCCCGATTTTTTTATTTTAGAACACATGCCATTAATTTTTTTTTCACATACATGTAGCATAGTTTATACCTTTCCCAAGCACGTACTTATTTATAACACAACAATAGTTCCTCAATACATTTGCAATAACTTGTACTTATTACGACAAGTGCTGTGTAAAAAAGTTCTTTTGAGAAATTTCCCACTAATCCGAAGTTACTTTTTTCGCTGCAATACCCTTTTTTCATTTTAAAAGTACGTAGTTCCCCTGTACGAGGTTTCGTGTAGAAATATGTACAATGTAACCGTTACATCCGTAATACTTTCTGAAATTGGATTTCACAAAATTCTCCGAAATATTTAAGAATTAATTTGATGGAGGACTGTAAAGTACATTATTTGGGACGGACAGCCAGGACCAAATTTTCAATCAAAACGTCCAAGTTAATGGCAAATATATCCATAAGCTTGAAGAAGAGTTTCACTTTTTATAGTTCGCCTTAAGCGTACCGACACCAAGGTTGTTGTATAAGTTGTCTCGTTGTAATAAATTAATATCCTGATCCTGGTCTTGATCTTTATTCCTATGGCTTTATAATTTTGATTTCTTAATTTATAATGCTTTTTGTTCGTGTGTGTATATATATATATATATATTTGTGTGTGCATTTGTATGCTCGTATAAACAATTAAATTAAACATTCCATTTCAGTCTTTTTAAATACGATCGTGTAAAAAATGAGAATAAAGTACTGCTTGATAATTTATATTTTGCAAACGGTGTTGCTTTAAGCCCTGAGGAGGATTTTTTGGTTGTTGCAGAAACAGGAGCATCGCGCTTAATGAAATATCATCTTAAAGGTAGCAATGCCGGTAAAGGCGAGGTCTTTGTTGAAGGATTGCCTGGATTACCGGACAATTTGACGCCAAACGAAGATGGTATTTGGGTTCCGTTAATTTTGTCAGTGGACAGTCAGAATCCTAGTCTTTTCGCCATCTTCACGGAATTCCCTAATTTGCGTTTATTTTTGGCTCGTATCCTATACCTGTTCGAGGCGCCATTTCGTGCAATCAATAATATTTACCCGAACAGGTTTTCGCAACGTTTTGTGCACTTCATTGGCCACGGCGAAAGTGTCTCGTTTATGATTCCCAAGCGTGCTACAATTGTTCGTCTAGACTGGGATGGCAATATAGTGGGATCTTTGCATGGTTTTGATAAAAGTGTTGGAGCCGCTTGTCATGTTTTAGAATTTAATGATTATTTATATTTGGGATCACCGTTTAATCGTTTCCTCGCTCGCGTAAAATCGCCAGTGCAAAAAAAACCGATGCTACAAGCCCGCATAAATAATGTGCGTTATGAAGGCATGGAAATTGAACCGTCTTTGAAACCACGAATGGAAAAGACGACAACAGCGCCGCCAGTCGTTACTAAACCTATAGTTACTCATGCCAGATCTACTCCGACAACACCGAAGCCTCCCGTTATCTCAGTAAAAACAACCGGCATCCCTTCTGCAAGCACGACGACGACGACGCCGACAAGGACGTCATTAAAATCGAGCACTACCGAAAAACCGAGCACAACCAAAACTGTAAAAAGTCCATCGATGGAGGAAACTCGAATACCGAAAGAACCTGCCCCCATAATAGAGAATATTCCGGCTGATAATGTGGCGCCGAAACAGGAAAAACTTAAAGTAATTAATAAGCATGGGAAACATGTGGAACTTTAATAACATCAAAAAGATGTAAAAGATTTTCCAACATCACAACAACATACATTTCAAAAGAAAAAATTCTTTACTTAACGCAAGCAGGGATAATTGGGATTATCTATCTATCTATCTATCTATCTATCTATAAACATTCGAAATTTTCAAAAAAGTCAAAAGCCAAACGTATCTTATGTCAATGTCAACTGTCTAAGCATGAAGGTAACGAGCTTTAACGAATATTTATTATTATATATACCTTTCTAGTTACAGCAAAGTAAATGAAGTTTTTAGGTTTATATTTTTTTTTGTCTGTCTATCGCAAAAAAAAAAGAAGAAAAGGATGATGAAGAAACATTTATTACTCAGCGAAATACTACTTTTGCGTTACTGTAGCGCGGGATGGGGATTTGGATCGATTTAGATGTAGATTTTTTTTTTTTTTAATTATAAAGTCAAGTCCGATAGTGTGTCATCGTATATCTGTCCGTAATTACCTCGTAGTAGTAACAAAAAAATGAGAGAAAAAAAAAGCAAAACTTTTCCCCCTTAATTATATTACCAGCTTTCAAACTGATAAGTGCTTAACTATGGTTTATTAAAAATTATGGTTTATTGAAAAATTATATATTTTATTTACTTACAATCAAAGCAATTAGAAAATCTAACTCTAGCTAAACATTCCGAATAATTATATATTTCTTAAATATTATTTAAAAAAAAAAAAAGATCGGAAAGTTTTATGTAAGGTGAATAAACGCTAAAATTTAAAACTAATAATAATAAGGATTTTTAATTAATATTAAATTAAGCAAAAAGTCGTTTTCTTCTTCGGCCACGCTAGACTTTTCATACACTCCACATTTGGCAACCTAGTACACTATATATGTAATGAGCACAATATTTGAAGAATTATTTTTTTTTCGTAAGGCATGATATGAATCTGTCGAGATCTCTAAAGAGCGTTGATGCTAGATGTATGAAAAGTTAGGTTAGGTTATGCTTATGGCCGATTGGCTTTATAGTTGCTTCCATAATCTTTATTAAAATATTTTCGAAACCTTTTTTCCCTTCAACCTACACTATAAATATGAAAATGATCTTGAATGGTTTTCATATATGTATGTGCCGAAGAGATTCAGATAAATCAACATACATTTATATTAGATTTTGAAAGTTTCTATTATGTAAATAAGTTGAAAATGCAAATTATTAATAATCCGAACTCTTTCTAATACTAATAAGTGCTACACATCTATCAACTATTTGGCATGCGATCACGCCGTTCACTTTGACATACTCGTATAAACGGATTAGGTAAAATCATATTCTTTTGCCAGTATTTATATATTAATGCTAAAATGGAACATCGACACAAGAATACTGCAGTGATCGAAGTCTATTTATTTTACAATCGAGATACTTGTGTACTTGTGTATAATACTTTGTTTTTTTTTTCCAACATTTCGCATTGTTTCCGTATTTATGTACCAATATCAAGAGAATCAGCTTAAAGGATGCGTGAAGTAAAAAGCTAACTACACAAGCAAAGTTTCTAAAACTTTCATAAATATTTAACGAAGATATCCTACTAACCCCACAAAGTTGCTTTTATAAGGGAAATAAACATGAATTTATACCAGAACATGTCAAGAAGGGAATAAGTCAATAATTTTAGTGACAATGCCAATATATGTTAACGACTAACTGTCGAAACAATTAAATAACAATTGATTGAAATGCCGTATTTGAGCTTCGGGTCCGCCTTCCCACAACATATAGGAAGGAAAGCTAAATCAATCAAGTTTAAGAATGGCTGTGATCCGTTTAGAATAGTTAAAAAACTGGCCGAATTATTGCTTGTTGTCTCGTCGGTCACCATTTAACTCCCCATAATTGAAATATAGTGTGACAGAAATTTGTGTACTCATGTAATGCGTGAAGTACTACCAAGACTTGTGTTGCAAGAACTTGTTAAGGTTTTGCGGATGTATGCAACACCCAAAGCGGCTTGAGATAGAACTGTCTTTAATTATACCGATCGATTGACAATCACTCGAAGCTTGTCTGTCCATCGGTTCGCGTTGTTTTTGCGATATTTCGAAGAAATCGATGGTTCCAATGGGACTATTTTTTCGACCACTGTCCATATAATGCCTTATTTTGAAAGTTGTAATATGAACTGTATTAAGTGAAGTGGCCTACGATATAGTGAATTGTTTTTAGTTACTTTACTTTACTTGTTTTACTTTAAGGCAATTTTTACACAGTATATGATACAATTTTTAACAAGGACCAAATAAACAATGTATGTTAAAATAGACACGATTCTTTCTATCTTTCTATCTTTTCGTAAGCCTCAGATTAATCACAAGTTATTCATATAAAATCTTTCAACAAGAAGTGTTAGTTTAAATCTGAACTATCATTGCCATGACATGGAACAAGTAATAGCTAGGTAGTATTCATATCGATATACCCACACCAAGGCACTGGTGCAGAGAAAATTGATTACAATAGCTTTAAGCGAATCTATTCCGAATAACGTGAGGCTTATTTTCAGCCATCTTGGTATAGAGAGTTAGTCAAAACTTGAAACAAATTTTATTCCGATTTATCTGGCAATACAGCATAAAAGCAGCTATGTCTCCAGACGATAGCATCTACAAGGACAAAGGGACACTTTCGAAAGACTGGACAAAATCGTCCTTCATTTTTATTTATTTTCATTACGGAATACGGAATCATCAACGCAATAAATGATTGCATAAATTATTGCTTGTATGCATGAAACGACAAATATAGGCGTTTGATGTAAGACTTGAATACACGGTTAAATCTGTCCATTTACAGACATATTTAAGGTAGGCAGGCTCTCATTATTTGATAAGAAAAACAGTGTGAATCCGGATTGTGTGTTCCTTTGCTTTGGATCGAAAATTTCCGATTGAATGCAAACACAATTTTAATTTAGGTTTTTTTTTTTTTTTTTTTTTTTATGCTAATAGCTTAAAAGTTTATTTACGCTTTTTGTCCGCTTTGTAACATTAACATTAAGAAATCTTTTCTCTTCAGAAAATTTTTTATAAAATTAACTTTTTTTGTTGTTGTTTATCGGTATCTACTATGAGTTTCTTCTCAACTTATGGTTGCAATAACAACGCAACTCCTCCTAAGATCCATTTTGCTGGTCTGTCACATGTTTTTAAATTAAATGTCCATACATAGGTACTTTCACGAAATCTAAAATTATATATACGTAGAAATTTGAATCTTGCAAAGCATACACAAACATATATTCAACAAAATGAATTAAAACCAAAAACTGTAGTCGTTTTAATGCATTAAATTGAACAATCTCCACTTGAGTGGCCGAGTAGGCAAAGAGTCTCGACCAACAACTCAATGGTCGTTCGAATCTCAAATGCGATACGAGTTTTCAATGAACCCGATAGCCTTAGATGCTAGTGACTTTAGTGACTTGGATGCTAAGACTCGTAAATTTTGTTAGCGATTTCAACTTTTTTTTTACACACAAGATGCCTGCTGTTTTGTCATCGTCGAATTGGTTTAGCTTCTCGGTGAAGCTTCAAGTTATACTAATGGGTTTTAATTGAAAATTTTTTAAATGTTTCAAAAAATCGTAGGACAAGAACGTTATTTATTCTGGTCTCTATATGGCTGGTTGCAGTCTTTATTAGCCTCGACATAATAACGACATATCGTAAAGTGAAAGGTTCAAAAATTTAAGGTAGAAGCGTTTACCAGAAGCGTAGAAGCATTTATGTTCATGTTCATACGTCCATACGTTTTCAACGCCCCCCAAAACAAAATGGTTCAATTAGTAACATACCGTATGTTACATGTAATATATAGACGGTGAATAATTGAACCTAAGAGAAACATACCTGGTTTTATAAAGAGGACATTCGTATATATGTAGCAAATCGTGCTTACTTTGCACAACCGATTTAATGTAAATTATTGGCATAGCGCAAAACAGTTCTTTCGGGTGTAGCGGAACGATTGAATTAAGCTGACAGTCCCAACTTGCACCATCCAAAAAGAGTCCATGAACAAATGCACCTTCAATGGGCGGCAAACTAAGATTAAGTATACCAAATTTGTATATTCCATATATATATATATACATATATGTATGCTTATATGATTTACTTTAACTTACGTAATGGAATCTTTATCCTTTTTGGTTACGTCACAATGTAAACACATACGATCTAGCGGTAAGTCACGCTTTCTTGCGCTCTCTTGCATTATGGCTGTAAGGAAACTCTGTGGACTGAAAAGTCCCCCAAGCCAAATCGTACATGGCAATTTAAAGTCATTAAGCCATAAGGATAACTCTTTGATTCTATGCAATAAGTCGGCGAACCAACTTTGCAAATTTAACATACTTGGATATGCTAAACTCATCCAAGTCTCGGGTATTTGATCGTAAAATATGGCATGATCGAGTCGTTCCATTTCTACGGTTAAAGTAAGCTCACCCTTTAAACCTAATAGCAATTCTCGCAAAGAACGTTTTATTTCATGGATTAACATATTCATGCGTTCCGATTCTTGAAGAGCGACGACAACAAACGGGGTTTTGCTTTCTACCCGATTCAGTAATGCTTGCAGATTAAATTCATCCCGCAATTTATCAAGAAAATCGTCAATCATTATTCGAACCAATTCTTCTCGAGGTGCTCCATAGTTCGTACTTAAATCGGATTGCCTTGGTTGCAATTCGAATATGGTTTTTAGCATTTGCTCAGACATGTTTGTTAGGAAACCGATTTCGGCATTAGGATGTAGACCGTATAGGGTCGGTGAATCGACAGGTAAATCTTCGGAGATATAATCATGATATCCTTGAAAATCCAAATTTGGTGGAGAAGGGAATCCTGGGCACAGCTCAAAGTCGCCGTCAATTAAGTCCTGTTGTAAAATTTCCTCCAAATACGTTTGGCATAAACGTCGATCCCAATCATCTGTAATATGACCGCCATACATGATCTCGCCGAATAAGTATCGCAAGTCTTCCCACGGTATATGACTACACTTTTCAAGATAATTACGCAGCACAGATGCCGATATTGTAAGATCGCCCATATTAAACGGATATGCCTTATTCCAACCTAATGGACCAAATTTATATCGTTGACTGCAAACCGAATGGAAAAAGCAAAGAGCGAACAATATGGATTTAAATTCCGCCTCTTGAGTACATGTTTCCAATGTATCGGGCGAAAAATTATCCCAAGCCTTATGCAAATTGGCTGCCATTCCTGACGGGGGCTCGTTCACTATTTTTAAAGAAGACTCCAAAATACCTTGAGGTATAATATGATATTGAGGATCCGGAGCTGGTTCGAGACTAATAAATAATCTAAAATTTGATTCCGCTATGGGAAGCCTTTCTGACGAAATATTTTCAATCAATTTATCTAAAGTGGGCAACCAATGCTTAACAAGATGTATATTTTGCAGCACTACCCATTGTTGACCTGTTTTCAAGGCAGCGTCAATAGCTTGTTCAGCTACAATTTCTTGTCCTTGTCCAAGTGATATATTTATTAGACTCCCTGCTTCGGAAGTAAAGCCCAGCTTAGAGCCAATATATTCGACATCTCTTATTGGATCAACACCAGGAGAGAGTATAAATACCACTGGAATGTATGCAGAAATTTCCTTTAAAATCTCTCCGAGTGGATACGACTTGATAGTACCGTACTCTTTTCCCATGGTTTGCTCTACAAAATCTCTGCAAGTAGATATTTTCATTAAGAAGAAAATTGCAAAAAGATAGTCGTGAGCGATTTACCTGAGAGCATTGCTTACGCGATCCGGACGCACTGCCCTTAATATACAAAGTTTTTGTAAACGTGTACGATGTTTCCATTCGCCCGGTAATTGTTCCAATTCGGGAGCTTCGCTTGTTATAAATTTGCGCCATCGTTTCGGACACGTTTCGATATCTTTATCCAGGCCATAGAAATCCTCTAAAAGTGACAAGGATTTTATACCGCCCCATGAATTTGAATTGATAAAGTCAACGGGGGCCGAAGTATTGGGATCGTGTGGATATCGTAATAAGAAATCGATTTCCTCTGCGCAAATATATTTTGAATTGGCCATCAACCGAAGCGTCATATGCGTTGTAAAGGTAAGTTTATCGACTTCGAACAGTCCTCGAATAGTGTAATGGAACGTTTGCAGCGTAATGGACTCGACAAGCAGAGCTACGCGCTTATTTTGACGACTTTCGGGCGCGGCCAATTTTATCGCCTGCTTAAAGACATGCATATAGGACTTGAGAGAAAATCGATAAATCGGATTAATTCGTCCCAAATCGAAAAGAATAAAATATAGTAGGGAAGCCCGATTTGCAGCCGGACGATACATATTGCGTGCATCATCAATTTGCATGGCAGTAGCGCGTGTTTCATTCACTTTTATTTCAATATCGTCTGTAGTACGTTTAGTCGCCTCGAGATTTCGCACCAATTCATTGTCGTCTAAAATATTCTCTTTCGCTGATGCAAGGCGCGCCAATAAATCATCTTCTAAATCTTTCAAATATATTTTGAATTTATTTTGTTGAACTGTAAGCTTAGCTTTCATTTCTTCCAAATCGGGTCGTTCCATTTTTACAACTTCTGCCAAAAGTTGCTCTTCAAGGCCATCCGGTGTAACCGTGAAATTAATGAGCGTCGTTTGCGCTTGCATTTCGGGCTTAAAATGAGGATTCGCCAGCTTTGTTTGCAAAATTAACGAAAATTCGGATTGAATTCCAATTCCTTATCGCCGATACGTATATAATGGCCTTTCTTAATCAGAAAACGACTCAAAAGAGGATCGAGAACAGTGTCTACAGTTTCTTCAATTTGTTCCATCAGAACTGTATCACCTTTGGTAATTGCACTCTCGAGTTTTTCTAAAAAATTCCTCTCTGAGAGGCGTATAACAATTAAAGCTTCGCCAAAACGATTTTTAATCCATTTGATGCCTTGCCTGAAAAGTAAATTACTTAAGCTCCTCGCATCGTATACTTTAACTTAGTGTTTAACATCGGAAAGGAAGGTAAAGAGAAATTCTGAATTGATTTTTTTTCTCGTGTCCGTCCGTCCTATCCGTTCTATCAACTTTAAATTTGATAGAAACATTGGAAGTTTCTGCGCGCAGTTTGGATGTTGAAAATGGGCTAAATTGCTCAGAGCAAAACTGCGCAATGGAGTGTAAACTGAACGCAACTCACTTTTTTCTAACAAAAATTTGTGGAGTTTTGTTCGTTGTTCGGAAATTTTTAAAGGTACAAGGCTGGAACTTTTCACATTTGCTTTACGAGACACACTCTCTCTCTAGGTTCAAAAATGGAACCAATCGGCCATATCCACACAAAGTTACAAGTAATTATATTTCATTTTTCTTCACTTTTTTGAGGTTTTCTGCTTATTTATCATAAGGCAAAATCGACCGAATGTTTACAACTATTTTGTACACTCCTCAAATGGAGATATATTATCTGCCTAAAAATGCGTTATATACATGGTAGACACCGCGATTAATTATTTCTTAATAGTACCAGCGATGTGGGTATCAAATAAAAGAGCTTGGAGAGTGGAATGCCAAAAGGATAGTGGTGGATAAGTGAGATTCGACTCCCGCCGAATATAACTTTCTTACAGTTACTTTCTTACAAAATGACTTTTAATTCTTAGCGATGACTACTGAACTCTTTTCAAATTGATTGTTAATCTTGGTGCTCAGCATAAAGGTTTCACGTATTTCTTACAATTGTGGATCAATCATTAGTGGCCAGCGAGTAGAGTTCACCAAAATTGTAGCATTTTCGGTTGACATACGATCCATTGGTAAACCTTCGTTATTCCAGATAGCAATTTGTGCATCGTCGGTAAATAGCATAAGAAAATTTTCCGCGTCTGTGTGAGGAACTGCAGGCTAAAAGGTAATAAAAGAAAGTCCATTAATCCCTTAAGATGACAATAACACAAGTAATTGTTATTAATACCTGAAGTTTTTTAAAATTCGGTATCCAAAGTTTTTGTTGCAGTTCATCACGATAGCGTCTAGTAAACGATCCAACGTAAGACAAAAACGAACATATTAATAGCATATCTCCAGGTAATGTGGCAATTTTGGCAATCAAACTATTTGGGATGATTATAACAATTAGTATATCATATCGGTAAATAGAGATCTGTGTAAATATTCGCACCTTTGCACAGATTGTTTCCAGCGAATATTCTCATTAACCAATCCATTTACTAGGCGATGTGCCACATCGATGGTATTCGCCGTTTTATCAGCTTCTGATTGGCATTTTTGCTTAGCATTTACAGCCTCTTCGAATTCAGCTTGTATTTGACCGAGTTTATGTTCTAAGCTAATTATTTTGCTCTTTAAATAATGCAAATGCTCCCTCGCATTTTTCAATTCCTCTTGGGAATCTTTCAGAGCCAGTTGTTTTGGTCCAACAAACAAAAAGATTTGATAATAACGATAAATATTTATAACCCATGCACAAAGGCCCGCAGCTGCTACAGATTTTTGCACAACCTTATCCGGATTAAATTCAGGATCCTTTTAAATATATATACATACAATTTTAAAATATTCAATTAGAGACGTTTCAAAAATGTCAAGTTAACATTAAGTTCGATTTTCTATAGTAAACGATAAAATCCAAAATACTGGCGTTGCTACCTTTGAGGTTTCGCATCCTACGCACGGATCTATACTCGTTGCAGAAGTGCAAAGGATTGCAGAACCTATCATTAATTACCCTATACCACCATACGGTTACTCATATAATGGGTTTTCAAAACAAAGCGTTGTGTGGGAAGTGTTCGGAAAGGTGGTCCCTTCCAAAACATTTTCAATAGCGTACCTGGGGGAGCAAAAGAAAGTCGATGCACCAAACTTCATCGAAGTATCTCAAAAATGCCGGACCGTAGGTTGCATACAAGGAAGCAAGATGAATAGACGGATGGACAGACAAGCTCAAATCGTTTCAGGAAATGATCCTAAATTGATCGATGTAATAAAGTGCGACGTCTATTTCAAATCCTTGCGGGTGTACCTTACGTTCAAACAAATTTAATATACCCGTGCACCGAAAGCGGTGCGGAGTATAACAACTGACTATATTTACATGCGACATAATTTCGTTACAACGCTGTAAATCAAACAACGGACAACAAGATAATTTTCAAAGCACATAACTGTGACGACACCAACTTTCGGTTCGGTGGTGCCGTTAAAGATGGCAACATTCACTTGATGAAAAGCAATTACATCTACCAAAATTGATTACTTGGTCTACGGCTCCATCTTTCGATCATATTTCAATTCTTTTCAACGACCCTAGGCCAAGCTGTAGTCAAGTCAATAATCTCCGAGATATTTTACCTGCCCGAGTCGAAGTGGTAAAGTGTCTAGAGAAGCGGTTAGGAACATTAAAACTTTTTTCTCCAAGTAATGACGGCGAGTCAATAGCGCCGTTTATTACTTTGATTGCGAAGCAAACGCCAAGAACAAATCTACGTTTTTCAAGAGACGGTAAGGACAAAAGAAGCAGCCTATTTTCATAGGGGGGAAGAGAAGCAGACGGATCCCAACCCAAATTCCTAAGAGCAAACAACAGGAATTGCTTTTGAATAGATTCAATTGAATCTATATTGCACCTTTATGAAGGAGACCACACAACAGAAGCATACTCAAGTGTAGGTCTAACTAAACATGTATACAGCCTTTTGGTAATATATGGATCATCAAGCTCTTTCGACCACCTCTTGATGAAACCAAGAGCGGACCTAACTTTGCTTAACGAGAACTCAACGTGCAAGTTAAAACGTAACCTACGGTCAAAGAGGATGCCTAGGTCTGTGAACGACTCAACGTCCTCCAATTTGTGCGAAGCTATAAAATAATGGGTTATGAATGACTTCCTTCTAGAGAAAGAAAGCTTCTTACATTTATTTAGGTTTAGTGTCATATAATTTGACGAGCACCATGCCACCAATTTATTAAGGTCAGTTTGAAGCTGATGTGATTGCGATTCTAAGGAAAAAGAAGAAAACAGTTTCACATCATCAGCATACATTAAGATCTGGCTAGATTTAATCGTCGAAGGCAAGTCATTAATGTATAGATTAAATAAAATGGGTCCTAAGTGGCTACCTTGAGGTACTCCTGACGAAACGTGGAATTCATATGAAGTGGTGAAGTTAAACAAAACCCTGAATGACCTATTATGCAGATAAGAGCTTATCCATTTCACTAAATGGGAAGGGAAGCCAGCGGCTTGAAGTTTAAAGATAAGTAATTTGTGGTGAACCAAATCAAACGCTTTGCTAAAATCGGTGCATATGACGTCAGTGCGAGAGCCATTGGAAAATGCCTTGAAAACGTGACAAGTAAACTCTAACAGATTAGTGACCGTAGATCTTCCTTTTCGGAAGCCAAGTGGAGAAGTATACGATTTGATGGCAAAGGCCAAATGCTGAGTCAAAATTCTCTCAAATAGTTTAGGTAAAACACTTAGCTTGGCAATGCCTATATAGTTCTCTACGAGTTGTCTACTCCCACTTTTGTAAATAGGAATAAGATAACTACTCCTCCAACACAAAGGGAAAACACCTAAATTCAGGGACAAATTAAAAATCTTTGAGATAACACCACAAAGCTCAATAGCGCAAGGCTTAAGTACACATTAGGGAATTCCATCAAGTCCAGGCGCACAACTATATTTCAGAGAAGTCAACCCTTTAAAAACGTCGTCATCAGAAATAACCAATTTGGGCATTGAAACTAGCAGACGAAAAGTTTCGTCGGAAGTACTACGCAAACAGATTTGAGATTTCAAAATCATCCGAGGAGTCGGAGCCATTACAAGAAACATGCGAGGTATGTGCAGAAATTTCTCTTTATGAATTAACAAATTTAAAGAAGTATTTAGGATTAGCAAACAGAGAGGATTTAATGAAGTGAAGGTATCTGCAATAATAAAGGTGGTTGAGGGCGTTAAATCTGTGCCTTGCGGCTGAGTACGCGAAATAGTCTAGAGAAGAGCCACTTTTCAAAAATTTCTTGAACAGCTTGTTTTTCCTATTCTGATAATACCTAATTGTCGCATTAAACCACGGGGGACACCTACTTCGAGATCGGCACTGCTTAAGCGGAACAAATGCAGCAATAGCTAGATTTAATGTATTGTAGAACGATGACAATAAGCTTTCTATACTCCCAGTTGAGAAGTCAAGCCTCATATGTGAAAGATGATATTTTAGAAATACTATGTTGGTTTTATGAAACTCATAATATTTGCTGGAAATGGTTGGGTTTGGACTATTAAGGCAGTTCAACGAACCATCATACTTGTGATGAAAGGAAATACACATTGCTGGATGATAAGGATCCTCAGGTTAACTAAAAGGTGGACAACGATTTACATTAATTTCAGGAAAATTGGCAAAGCAAAGATCAAGCAGTCTACCATTACAATTAAAGGTACAATTATTTGACCTAAATTATGGGCAAGTAATTCATTAAAGAACACTATAGCTCTTTCAGATGTTGAAGAAGGAATTAAACAGGCAGAATTATCACTGTTACACCAAGTGATTTGAGGCAAGTTGAAATTTCCCAACACAACGACAAAATCAGTGGGTCTAGACTGCTTGGCCACTTCACAAATGAGGGCAGCCTGCTTCTTATATATGGAGATATCCGATTTTGGGGGAATGTAGGAGCAGGTAATAACTAGCTGTTTATTAGGTATTCTTGCTCGAATGGCGATAAATTCGACGTCAGGAGACGTGGGAAATTCAACGGAATTAGACGGGACTGACGCAGATATGGCAATTAATACACCGCCACCAATGCGATTCAATCGATCATTTCTGAAAACATGGAAAGAATTATGGAATAGTTCCGATGAATGTATATCAGGTTTTAACCAAGTTTCAGTGAAAGCAAAACAGAAAAACTCAGTGCTTACTGAATTTAGAAAAGTAGAACGAACTTTTGAATTTAGGCCCCTAACATTTTGATAAATGAGAAATAATGGGCCTGAAGAAACATTTAGTTTTTTGAAGGCGACAGGCCTACAGCACTGGCATTACGGGGTCGATCTCGAGGAATAAATACCTTAATTAAAGATCCTACTGGCCACAGGGGTTTATTTAACAATATTTCACTGTTTTCAGTCGGAACTAGTATTTTAAATGAAGATATTGCTCTCGGTTGAGAAGGCGTCACTTTGAAAATGCTAACGCGCTTCAAGTTGACTGATGGGGCTTTCGCCGCCAGATAGCTTTTTATATTATCCACCGATGTTTCCGGTGCCAGTCTTGACATAAATAATGCTTTCCTTGGAGGAACTGCCGTCAAGCAAATGTCATCACTACTTGGAATAGTAGGGTTCACGGCTAGGGAGTTATGAGATGGGGAAAATATTGACACACTTGTACGAGTAGCTTGAGCGACATGCCCAGTTTGGTGACTAGTGTTCGCACTCGAACAGCAGGGAGGAGAAGCAGACTTACTTTGCACTTTATTATTTTTATTTTTAGGTTGATGACGTCTGATTAGAACGAACGACGGAACAGGGAGGAGATTCCCTTGCAACCTCAGCATAACTTAAGGCAGACGGACTTGCCGACTTGTTTGTAACAATTTGTTACCGACCAAATCAACGGTATCGGAAACGATGACTTTCGATATGGAGTTAGAAGGAACACTAACTTGTATAAGCGAGTCAGGTTTAGAGGGGATCAGAGGTGACGTCCCTACGCTACGAGTTGCTATTTTGGAGGCCTGGGAAGGAGATGAGCGCTCAATGAAGCGACACTCATCAAACCTAGACTTAATTTCCTCGAACATTTCCCACATGGAGCCGAGATTTTTACTTAATTATGAGAAAGCATTTCTCGTCTCCGCGAAGAGTCTGTAGAAGACGATGTCCCGCTTTCTACATTCGGGACATGACTATCGGAATCTATCAGATTCCGGACCAGATTTGGCACGACATGAAGTATACAGACACTCCATGTCAAGTCAAGAAGATAGAAATGGATTATGAGGAGAAAAAAAAGAGCCAAATCAAGAGGGTCACAACACTAAATTTGTCTAAAAATTTAAGAAAATATCTCCGTTACGTTGACACTGTAACAAGAGAGCACGAGAATGAGAGAAATCAAAACTAATCAGCAAAGACTATAAAAAAAGAGAGAAAACAAAATCACCAAAATTTTCTCATAAGTTAGACGAAGATTTCACACTAGAAGCAACGGTAAATGAAGAGCAAGAGAAAAACTGTAATAGCACCAGAAGAAAAATAAACACGAAAGAGACCTAATATCAAAAACACTTGTGCTGAATGCAAGAACCAAAAATGAAAATCAAAAAAATTTTAATATAATTTTAAGATAATTATAAGTCTTTTTTATAATTCTTACACCCTTTACACTTTATGCCTTTACGAATAATTACGGTTCAAACGCGCAAAAAGAAATAGAAATAACGCAATGTGAAATTGAAAAACAATGCACTAACTCTTTACACAAGAATAGAACGAAACAATCACGTCGCGATCAGTTGCCAAACTTATGACATTTAAAAAAAATTTTTTTATATATATTTACCTCCAAATATTTTTCCAATAGATCAATTATGTTTGGATGTATGTTTTCTTTGTTGTAATTAATCAAATCATTTAGAAATTGATCAACTCGTACCATCATCAATTTGGCCGCTTTCCAGCTACGATTATGAGGTATTTTACCATTGACAGCCAAAAGCACCATAACGGCCGCACATACATTGACTACAGCTTTTGGTGGTGAACCGAATGATTTTAGCTCAGTTAAATTGTTTTTGTTAAGCGTATTTAAAGCTGCCTGGGCAGCAACTAAAGCTGGTTCGGCTTTTCTTAGATCTTCTTCGCATGTTTTTGTTTTAATTAAGACGTCTTCCTCAATTATTTTTACACGTTGCTCCTCCTCAGAAGCGATGTTTTTTTCATTCCTAACTTTTTCACTTTCAGAGCTAATGACACCGATTAATTTATCAGCGGCACTATTTTTAGCATTAAGTTGTATTTGTTGCGTTGCAAGTTGACCCTATGCAAAGAATAAAAACAAGTTAAAACTATATAGTCGTACAAGATTTATTATAAAAGTATCTTCCGCCACTACTTTCGCCAAAATTTACATTTTATTTCCCTATAAGAATTTTCTTTTCGTGAGGACTCTTGTATGGCGTACACCAACATGCACCAACGTAAATGTGTATGTCAAAGCATTATTCTGGTCTACATATTAGTACATGTTGGCGGTCCCATCTGGTTTCAATATGGAGCGATAATCGAATTTGTTGACTGCGGAGCACTAGTTAGAAGCAAGGCTCCTTCCCGTCGCTTAGAAGCGAAGCAAAGAGTAGCTTGACTGTAACTTGCTAGATCTAGTATTGCAATAGAGACCATGCGGAAAATTGAATGTCGGAATCATCTATGTTCGCCTCCCTATTGTTCCCACCTATTGTTGTTGTTCTTCTTCTTCTTCGAATGTAAAAACTACTTTATCTATGTACTATCTGGTTGAAATTCTTTACCTTTAAAATTTCGACTTGAAGTGAACATTTCGCTAACTTTGCCATACCACTTTCTAAGCGATTAATGCGTTTGGTGTACTCGTCGCTTGTATCAATTAAAAGTTTCCGATATAAAAATATGTACTCAAGAAATGTTTTCGGTGTCGTATAATTGAATCGTTTTTCATTTTGTTTAAATACTTTGGAAATTTGATTTACTGTCCCATGTACGTAAGCCATAAATTTACTGATAGGTTTAATGAAATTGTGCTAAAAATTATGAAACATTTCGATTAATTCTTTAAAGCATTCATTAAATCAAATTTAATATTATTTACCGGTAAAACGTTTTCAGATACTTCGTTTAAAAATTTTTGAGATACTGATTCCAAAGCTGAATCGGGCCATTCGTGAAACCAATCAATGTTCGTATGCTTTATTATCGCTGGAAATTTTCTAGCTCTCCGACGGAAACTATGGCCGACAGGTGAAAAACATAATACGATCTTTAAAAGTCGGCGGACTTTCATCACAAAATAGCGCCAACAATTTTCCTTTATATCAAGTATTCCACTTTGTTTCACTTCGCCGCGTATCGTATTCATTATAGATTCTAATTGATCGTCACTGAAAAGATCGGGTATTTCCCCAGAGGCCAAAAAATCATTTATATAAATTAGTATTGATTCGTCGGGTATTTGCGTATCCGATATTAAAAATACTGTAGCGATATTTTTCAACCCAACTTTCATATATAATGCAGCCATCTCATCTTTCATGTCCTGAGAGCAAAATCCTTTTTTTATTTGTATTTGAAAGATACTCAGTGATGATATAAATGAAGCCAATCGAGTTAATGTTTGTTTCCCGGATCCTCCCACACCAACTAACAAAGCATTACTGCAGGGACTCTCTAAAATTCGATTTATTCTGAATAATTAATAAAATGTACTTAATCTCTGGACAATCACTCACTCTATTCCAACACTATTGGCACTTACCGGCACAAATGCTTCATGGCGTCTTCAAAAAGAACCAAATTCATATGACCGGAGACATCGTTGTAACTGATTAAAGCTTCCGTAAGCGATTCATATAAACGCTTCCAGCCATTAATTGGCATATATCTTTGGTCC
Source organism: Glossina morsitans morsitans (assembly GCA_001077435.1). Classification (NCBI taxonomy): domain Eukaryota; kingdom Metazoa; phylum Arthropoda; class Insecta; order Diptera; family Glossinidae; genus Glossina; species Glossina morsitans. The sequence goes on from CCAG010012076.1 coordinate 167,761, forward strand.
ACTAGTGATTGCGTGAAGTGACAATATATTAATGGTTCTGAAAATACGTATTCCTCGTCAAAATCTTCAAAATCTTTTTTAAAAACGTCTCGAATTGAGCTCTTGAACGATTTGATATCGAATTGATCCACGAGTCGATCGTGATAAACACGAAATGCTTCGTGAACATACAAGCGAATAAGATCTGATGGTTTACTGCAAATAGTTCCAGTGAAATTCGTCAACGCTGCATTCGATCCTGCATTACTAACGCCAACGCTGTTCACTACATTCTGATAAATATTTGTCAAGTCCCTCATATTAAATGTATAATGGAATTTTAAAGCTGTTGCTGGAAAAAGATATTCAACTCTTCGATGCAGGTATATCCCAACACGTACCGTCAGATCGCCGATCATTCTGATTTCCTTTGAAAAATTATTGCTTGAATTTTCCAAATGTGAGCTAAGAATTGTACCATATATGTAATGAAGTGTCTCCTCACTTGGGGCGGCTAAAGAAAATATGCAAAAATGTCGTTGTAAACGCGGATCTATAGTAAAGGATCCCGCAGTATGATTCATACAAGCAACGAACTGACATTTACGTATGTTTTTCAGCCGTAAATGCTGGCGATCGTACCTGAAAAAAAGCAAAAAAAAAAATGGATTCGCCATTTAAATGTTAAGCCAACAAGTGAAAGCCAAATTTCCTACCATTGCCTATAATCCATAAATTGGCGTATAATGGTATGAGCTTGTACAGTACCGTAAGCGTCGACTTTTGGCATATTTAAGTCATTGATAAAATAAATTAATCGACGATTGGAACCTATGGGTCCGTAAAATTTGCCCGATTTCTTTTCCAAAGGATATTCCAAAATTTTCTGCAGAATCTCCGAGGTCATATAAAAGTTGAAATGAATTTCTTGTATAACAGTTGAGGCGGTTGAGTTTTTTATAGTGATGGCATCTTGATAGCTAGTGTATTTTTTAAAAAGCTCCCGAAATACAGAGCCTTTACCGCATCCCGATGTCCCAACTAACATGCAAGGCAAATTTCGCTCCATAAGCGTTTCCAAAAAATACGTGAGTCGTGTTGTTTCCGCGGTTTGAATTAAAATATTCTATGAAATGATATCGAACAATACAATTGCCATAGAATGGGGATATTTAAACGCTCTTCACATCTTTACATCTTTGTGATTTTGTCAAGCCAACGTTCCGACTATTGAATGCTTTTGCAGATTTGCTAACGAAGGTTGATTGATTTTGCTTTTGAAAGTTTCAAGAGAAGACAGATACAGTCGACAGACATGCGGACGCACGGACGATGGACGGACTATGAAACTGAGAAAACTGAATGCTAAAATTTGTTCAACTTTAAAGCATTTTCAATTCGCCCTAAAGCGAATGCATTGCTGAAATTTTCTTAGATTTTTTTCAAACCAAACCTGCAGTGGTGTGTCCAAATCAATTAAATTACACGGTGTTTGGCAAGCCAAGTCGGTCCAAGGGGTAAATTTTTGAGCTTGCACATCCAGATAATAATCAAATACAGTTCCGAGCGAAGGCAATTTGATGTCCTTAAATTCTGATGTCCACCATTTATGAAATTCCCGACGCCAATCAATGATTTGATCTTCATGCAGAATGGACCCGAAGCCCCACATAGTCGCATAAGTGAACATTAATGCTAATTGGGTTTCCATAGTTTCGGCAGTATTGTTGTTATGCTGAGAATTGCAAGGTTGACTAATCCGCGATGTCTCAACTAAAATGCTATTCGACTTGTGTGATGTCTCAAGCAAACTCTCTAGCAAATGGCATGATATTTGAATCATAGCGATCGCAGGTATAGGTATAATGCGTTTGAAATTTTGCTGATGTTGCATTAGTCGAGGATAATATTTTTCAAAAAGCGTTGTCAAAATACTGCGTTCAATAAGATCTGAGCGGGTTTCTAGCCACGATGAGACATATCTGAAATTAAAACGGATTACCTACCATTCTCTTGATTTATATTAATTGAAAATTTGTCTTACGACGACCAGCTCAAATCTTGCGTGTTAATATATAATATTCCGGCTCGAGATACTGTCGCCGGCGTGGCTGCTTTTAAGTGACCAACTTCGAATATTAGACGCATTTCTTTCTTAAGCGAAATGCGTTCATTGCTAGCCAAAGTTAGAATCCTATTATCATCCATTAGTGTATTAAGACTTTCAATCCACATAGGATCTATGTCACCGTCAAGTATAATCCATTTAGGGTTATTTTGCGTCATATTGGCTTGATCTCGCATAATTGATGAAAACAGGCCATCTTTCCATTCTCGCGTCTTGGCATTAACAATACCGAATAGTTCATCGTTAGTTAAGGCTTTTGGATTGAGTACATTGCAAACCGGTTTCAATCCCTGCATATGATAGGTTTCATAGAGAGTTTGCCAAGTTTTTGTTTTGCCTGTTCCCGCATTTCCTACTATAAACACCGAATGACGTACATCGAGTAACTCTTGCAACTGAACCACTTTCATAAGAAAACGTTGCTCTGGTTGCAATTTCATTTCAGTTATGGCAAGTCGTACGGTTTTTTCGAAATCAAATCTTCTTTTACGAGGCACATCTATTGCTGGGAAAAGATCTCCGATAAGACCCGTAAATATTGATACATCTTCAGTGACAATTTTTGGTATATTGAAGTCACGTAGAGCTCTCATCAGCACTTGTTCTTCCGGTCGGCTACGATCGTCTCGTTTTAGAGCCCCTGCTACCACCAATACTGATTTGATGGCCCGCAAACCCCAATCGTAGTGGTCTTGTTTCGATAGCAACTCTTTGCACAACGTGTATAAAGTGATGAATTTTCGAGCCAATCTATAAGCATCTTGGAATCCTTCAGCCATTAGCATTATCTCGCAAATTAAAGCGAAATCTGGCACTATCATGGCACACGGACGAAACAAAGTTTTTAGATTTTCCGGTAATTCCGTGCGTCCGGCGTAACCCGGATTCATAGTAATAAAGATGCCTACCGAGGGCTTGAGCGCTATTTCTTCGCCCATAAACATAAATTTTTTTTTAAACATCTGAAATAAAACGCAGTTGAGGCAAGTAAGTGAAAGCAAAAGAAACTCGGAGTTTAAATAGAAACCTTTATCGCTTCTTGAATAGTTTTAACTTGGATCGCAATAACTGAAAGCACTTCAACTGAGATACGATTAAATTCATCAAAACATCCCCATGCGCCGGTTTGCGCCAAACCTTTATAGATATTAGCGCAGGACTTGTAATCCATTTGTTCGGAGCAGTTGAAAACATAAACCATTACCCCTAAGGCTCGTCCTAGATCTTTTGTAGTCTCTGTCTTGCCAGTACCAGCTGGGCCTGCTGTCGCGCCTCCCATCACTAAATGCAATGACTTAAGTGTAAAAGAGGAAAACATTTTCTTTCTTAATAAACATACCGCCGATGATATGAAAATTGAAGATTTTACCTGAGTTAAGGTGATGTAGCAACGATCTGTAAGTGGTGTAATCACTAAACGTGTAGTATTTCCCAGATATTCATAAGCGTACTGAAATTCTGCATCGCAAATATTCGCAAAACAATCCATAGGATAACCTGCTGAAGCTGTATCTTTCCAATTATCATTGGAATTCCATCTGTGACGCAATTGACTTTGCCAAGGAAAAGCTGACGAATTATCGACTTTGCTCGAAATAATTTTATTAACAACATCCCGGGAGTGAACATCTATGGTACACATGGTCATAATTTTTTGACGATCTCCCGGCTTCAAGTCGCTCATTAGAAGATTTATCAAAGTGTTTAACTGGCTTACTTGCTGCTTGTGAAAGTCTCGCATCGCCGCTTCGTAACCCTCCTCAATCCAGGCGAATGCTTTATTTACTTCGGCTGTCCAATAGATTTGGCTGCAACATAGGGCGACTTGTGCGGGCCAATCGAAAATCCAATTTTCTCTTGGTTTCTTCGCATACGCATGCAATCCGCGATCGAAGAGTTCGTGTAAAGTATAACGCATTTCTTCGATCAGATTTGTTAGCCACAATTCCACCTTACCGGAGCACTCGATATAGCTCGATATAAACTGAACGTATTCATCGTTTTCTTTGGATATAACGCCTATCGCTTGCGTGGTACCAACATTGTACTCTAACCGTAATATTGAATCGAAAAGTTTTATCAAATGTTGGTCGATTATCTGAGGGTTACTACCATTCGATAGTATATGCAAGAGATCAGCAGATGAGATGAAATAGAATCGGGGAAATGTCATACGCTTTGTCTCTAAATACTCGTATAAAGCTTTCTCGCAAAGTGTTAACTGTTCCTGCAAATGGATCAATGCTGCAAACATGTCTTCATGTTCCAAAACAATTGCTTTGGCAGTGCGCACCGCGACAACTTTCTTAAGCAATGATCTGAAATTTTCATCAATTTCTTCGAAATGCATTGTATCTTGACTTAGCTGTGCTCTTATATCCGGCGAACCAATGAATATACTTTCCAAGTACATCCATTTCCTCTGCACTTCCAGCCAACAATTGATAAATATTTCCACTTTAGCCAAGATGTTCTGCCAATAATTGATTTTTTCACTAATATACGTCCCATGCTTTAATGCCGTCATATTTTGTAACTGAATTTGATTATCATCTAGAATTTCTATGAATTCTTCAGACACCTTTAGCATGTTTATCTCTTGGCGACGATGATGAGGTTCAATATAAAATTCCATAGATGACCAAATTTTATTAATCTCGTCCAACATTTTAACTACAGCCATCTCTTTAACTGCACGATCAACAAAATTCTTAATTTCCTCTTCATGCTTATAAAGACCCAGTGATGACAGCTCGTCGAGTGTTGTATTTGGATTTATTTTTAAGGAAAGCTTTTGAAAATTTAAAAGGAAATGTTGTAACAAGTAAGAATGCTATGCATCTAAAAGTTTAATGTGGATTCGTGCCGTGAATGCTTAAGCTTAAGTGTCTGCAGATTGCTCACGTCGTTAGAACACGCCATTCGCCCGCCCTGGATATGATTAGCTCCTAAGTGCTAAATGGAGATATTTATATGCCCAGTTTGTTGGGAGCAACTCTTTAATCTCTCCCTGCCACTTAGGCCGCGCAACTGTTCCGTTCGATGCAAATTTTCAACATATATTCGAATAAGTGAAAACACTATAGTTGGACATAGTGCACTATTAACCCATTTTACTTAATACAGTCATTCATATACGGTATTATATGGTCGAAAAAGTGGTCCGATGTGAATCATTTTCAAAAGTTTTGCTCCTTGCGCCAAAATATGTTAGTTAACCAGATTTCATCAAAATATCTCAAAAATTGTTGAATACGATAAAACAAAAAGGACAGACAGGCAGAGACGCTTAGATCGGGTCAGAATTACTTGGTATAACAAAAGATTGGAATATCTCAAGTACTCTGGGCGATGCGACATCAGCATAAACTTGATATAACCTTGCATAGAAGTGGTGTAGGGTAAAGAAATTGTACCTTTGTAGACTTTTCTTAAACTTGGCACTGTACGGTTAGAGCTCGCAAAAAAAAGTCGTTTGATCGTCCACCAAATCTTATCAAAATATTTCCAAATTTACTGCCTACAGCTTGAACGCAAAAATTCAGTAAAGGACGTCAATATCGTATATATAGGATAAGGTCTTTGACTGTTACAAACAGAATGACAAAAAAGTAATTCGCCTCTCCCTCCCTTTTATGCTCCTGTTGTGGGTAATATAAAATTGTCTTCTTCAACTTACCAAATAGTCCGAGGAATAAGTTGTTGATATCTTAAAAAGCAAATCAAATGAAAACAATGAATAGATTTCGCAATATTTTTCTTTAACAATCTTGATCGAGTCCACTTAATCTCACCTTTAATTCAGTCATCATTTCCATCCAGTGCCGTTCTGTCAATGCCGGATTTTGAAGTTCGGTAACGGTTCGAAACGAAGAATTTAATTCTTTTAGCAGCCTTACGATATACAAGTACGGGGCCCAATCTCGTATGCTCTTATCAAGCGAACGTAGATCGCGTGTAAATTGCTTACAGTAATTCTCTATATCGTCAATGTCTAATTTAAGCCAAGACGTGGCACGCCAGTGATTAACACTAGACTCAATAACATTAACATAATCCCATAGTTGCTTACGTAAATTAGACAAGGAAATCAACACAATTAGTCGATCTGTTTGCCTATAGACATACTTACTTACGCACTTACCTTTATATGCTTTATTTGTGTTTTGCATTTTTGCAAAACATCATAGTCGGGCGGTTCAATTTCAAGAACGCTTGCACAATTCGATATTTTTTGATGTCTGGTGAAATAATACATTAATTTCTGACAAATCCTATCGCAGAGCGAATAAACTTCGGGACATGGAACTTTAAAAAACTGCAAAGAGAATTACAAGATGTATAACTGTTAATATGGCACAGGCTTGGAATGCGTCGTTTACTGACCGCCATTCGATGGAAACGTTTAGCAAATGATTGCGCGTAACAAGAGAAGATCATTGTAAGAGTTGCTATCCTTTCCTGTTGATATAATTTAGTTTCACGCAACGCTTCAGATTTCGATGTGGCTAACGTTTTAAGTTGATTCCATTGGGCGGGTAGATGATCGACTTTTCGTAAGAATTCCGCATTAAAACACACACCATAGCTCTTCAGTAAGGCAACGGCCTCTTTCAATGGCTTAAATATATTATCAGTTTCAGCCTCATGTTCATGAATTTGCCTAATTATTGTTAGTATTTGTAAAAGTGTTCCTAAATCATCACGCTTTATATGCAACTGCAGCAAGCTGAAACCCCTTTCAATGAAATTGTCATACTTCTAAAAATACATAAGCAAATGTAAAAAATTATTAGTTCAACTTTTGAATATAACTTTACGATATCCGATCCGAAATATGCGGGAAAATATTCTTTTCTTTTCTCTCACTTTTTTTTTATTTCTATGTCTTTACCTATTTGGCTCCAAAGTTATAGTAGTATATAGCGTATAAGTCATATATTCGCCTTAGTACTTGTACATTAATCATCTTAAGTATATATGGGAGGGAAATAAGGGTCCAATAGATTTATTGGAGCAGAACATCAAATGCATTCTTTTAATAGTTGGACTACGCTTTCCTCCAACATGATCTATACAATTATGAACATGATTTTTGCGGTACAAATATTGTAGGGCATTCCTTTCCCATCATCCGTTACGACTTAGCAACAGGCTTCTCGCAAATGCCTTTGCTGGTACACTACAAGGCATTGCAAGTTATCTATCTATCTATCTATCTAAATATAATTTTCATTTCATCATCTTTTTGGACAATGAACAAAAGGAAAATGGGAACCCGATAATTATATCGATCTATGCAATGTGCTGGCTATGTGCTTTTTTAAAACCGGCCTTGTTTCTTTCGAAATCTTGTCTACTTGTATTTATTACATTCTGTCAGAATTACACGTAATAACAATTATTACGTTTACATATCAAGTTACTGCAAGTGCCTAGTGTGCTGTTATCTATTCTAACGAAAAAATTGCCAAAAAAATAATGTTTTTGATTAAAAGGAAGTTATTAGTATTTTTTAGCTAAAAAAATGAAAAATAAATTTGTGAAAATACAAATAAAATGAAAACAAAATTTAATACTAAACAGTTTAAGGTGGATTTTAAAACTTACTTGAAGGGTTTTCTCCATATATTTGAATAAGCGTTCCTTGAAATATTCAATCCATTTACAGACCGAATTCAATAAGCTGTACTTAAGGGGTTTCACATTTATTGAAAGCCAGTTTTGAATGTAATGTTTTTCTTCTAGTTGATCTATGTTTTCATGTAAATCTTTATAATATTCAATCTATTTAAATAAATAAAATGAAAAATTGTTCAATACATTGTGTTGAATACATTGGGTGCATTTCAATTTTATTCTAAAAGCCGAAAGCCTTAGATGCTAGTGCTTTAAGCTTTAGTCTTAGAATTTATTCTCTGGCTAAATTTATAATAATAATATTAATAATAATAATTTTATTGTAATAATAAAAATTCATAAGCAATTTGAAAAATCTGGAATCTGAATAATTTTTTTTGACTATTAATAGATACATATTAATAGATATATGTATATAGCATAAGAGTTTTCATTTGTTTATTTATTTATTTATTTTTTTTCTTTTTGGCAAGTTGTTAAGAAAGATACTTACAGATTGTTTGAAAACATCCAAGATATAGTAGCAAGTCGATTCGAAATTACGAGCATCTCGTAAATTCTTCTTAAGAACATCAATATACTTTTCGTTCCACAAATGTGAGTAAATTTCAAATTGGGCGGCATATAAATTGGCGGCATTTATTGATTCATTAAGCTTCTCTCTAATGGCTATTATTCGTTTTTTCAATAAATCTGAAATTTGGCAAGCGATTTAATTAAAAACAACTACAGAAAAGATATATTTATCTAATCGGAAATAATCATTCAAATACCTAAGAATTAAGCTTAGAAAAATAGAAACAATTGTGCAAGTGTATGTATGAATATATAGAATAAAACGGAAACACAAAGTTGAAACCAAATGAACAATAAGTTCTCTCTCTCTCTCTCTTCAAAAAACATATGACATTTATTTTGCCAAAAGTTCCTTTCAATCTCAGTTAAAGTGTCGTCGTCTCTTCAATTTTTTAGTTTTTTTTTGTTTGACTACTCGAAGTACGGTAAAAACTGTGAAAAGTACATAAAATGTGTTAAGCATATGTCAAATTTTCTGTAATTCCATAATAATCAATAATTTATTAATTCATTATTTTTGATTTTGTAAATAGCAAAAAGCAAAACCGCGCTCTCTTGCCTATGTGTGTACGATTGTTTGCATTCAAAGACAACGATGATTAAACGTGGAGTAAATAATTGTATGATTGGTTAGTAATTTGTCCGCACAGTTAACTTTTTTGCTGCCTTCTAATTTGTGAGACGACTTAAGAGAAAGAGAGACAGTTAAAGTACAATGCACTTAATAGCAAAACAAATTCAAATAGTTATAGAAAGAAAAATATAAGTTTGATCATCCATTTCAGCCATCCGAAATTTATCAACTTTCATCAATTAATCAGGTTAATAGGAAGATTAAATGTGAGAAATACTTTGGTAAATGGTATTAAATTATCTAAGAAAGCACATATTAATAAACTAAATTCACTTACCGCCTTTTTATAAGAAAAAAAAAGGGGAAAAATAAGACAAATAGAAGCAACTGTTTCTTACTCTTAGATGTGACGGAATTTTGAATAGAAATTCTTATTACTCTCCGTATTTATGAAAAGAAAGAGAGAATTGAGACCGACTTAACACAAATCAAACAGAATGAGCAACTAATTTTGCCGAAATGTCTTTTCAATTCAGTTAACAAGTTGTCTTTGTTTGGATCAGTCGCGAAATTTTCTATGTTATTTAGTCCTTTTAAAGACTATTTTTTTGCACATTTTTTTTCCTCAAATTTTTTCATAGAGCGCTTAAATTAATGTTAAGAGAGAAAATTTCCAAAATTTATTGGTTATTGTTTAATACTTGACTTGTTATTTGAAAAACCTTTGACTTGAAAAAATGAAGAAGTTTTTTTGGAATTATTTTATAAATATATGTGTTTTTGTTGTTTGAATTAAAATATGAAAATTGAAGAAATTCAAAGTGAATGCGGAAACAGAAAAACGCCCATATACGAATACTGATTGAACGAAAAATTCTAATTTGCCGAATGGCGCCTTTCTCACCTTAGTCGAATGAAATGAAATAAGTGAATTATTATAATAGAAACAAACATACATACATTGGTTAGGTACTGGAAACGATATTACAGGGAAACACCTAACGCGGGCTTTTCGTCGTCAAATGGTTCGGGAAATTTTAACAATTTCAATTTGAAATATTGGAAAACTTTTGTTCGCTGCGGATGCCTTCAAAGGATGCCTTAAGAAAATGTTAAATTCTTTAAAAGTTATGTATGGGTGATCTATATTTCTAATTATTTAAAATATAAGAAGAAAAAAAGCAGTCATGAGTCGTCCTGTTGCGTAAATATGTCCACCTGTGCGTTGGCCCGTGCATTCGAGAAAAAAAAGATTTATATACGGAACCCTTTATGTTCTCTTATGGAAACCTTAACATGTACATATATATATATATATAAATACGAGAAAAGAAAGATAATATTAACCCTCGGTGTTCATGTCGCGTAATATCAAAAAAAATATAGTTCGCTGCGGTTTCTTTAAACGATGAGTTATCGAAAATCCTTAAGCAATTTTCCAAAAATAGTCTTCGTTTTTCCTCGTCTTAGGGTTTCGTTCGCTGCGTAAATACGTGTGCGCTCCCATGCGGCTGTGTTGTGTTTGCCACAAAAAAAATTTATATGCATGAAAAGTCAAGTTTTCCGCTCTCTTTTAGATATATATATATATACATATGCAAGGCATGAAAGATAACATTTAAGAGCCGGTGTCGCGTCGCGTACTTTTGTCAATTACATAAAATATTGGGAAACCTTTAGTTCTCTGCGGTTTGTTTGAATGAGAATTTGCAGAAAATCCTTAAGAAAGTGTTAAATTTTTTCATTTATGTTCATTTATTTTCTTCTTCGTCGTTGTGTTCGTTCGTTTTCTTGTGTGTGTTGCGTGCGCGGGTGTATTTAAGAACAAATAAACAGACTTATATGCGCGAAAAGTTAATTTTTTGTGTTCTCTTATGAAATACCGAACATCTCTTATATGCATATATACGAATATGTGTTTACGAATAGATCTTTCACTGCCGTAGAATTGGGTGCAATAGAAAAAAGAAAGGTAAGAGTATTTCATAATGTATATATACCGCAGCACGGCTCTGCCAGGGAAAGAATGAATTTTATCTGTGTTGTTGTTGATATTGCGAAAAGAAAAGAAAAAACAACAAATGTACTCTGATAAATGGTAGCTTTTACTTCGTTATTTATCGTCTCGTTAGGTTTGCATTTAGGTTTGCTCAAGTTTTTAGTCGCACAAAATTTTTTCTGCACAGAACGATTGGTCTTGTTTTGAATATGAAATGATCGATATCATTATTATTAATAATCCAATTGACATTTTAAGCTTTTTTATATATAAACATACAATCGGGTAAATGAACCCAAATTGTCTCTAATTCTACTCTCAAGCAGAATGCTTTTAGTGGTTTTCACGCGTACTTTCACGGTATATGTAGGTTCAGGTGTACATAGTTTTCAAAATATGTGATTTTAAAGATAGTCGTAGGTGTTGCCATAATTTTTTTTTTTGATTTGTTGACATCATTGTGCTATGTTATTAATCTCTTAGGCCAGAATATATTGCTTTTTTTTTATAGGCTATCCTTTTACTCAAATAGGGTGGATAAAATTAAGAAGGTGGTACTCGAAAATCATCGTCTGAATTATAGAAGCTTTTATCAAATGATGAAATAACTTTTAAATTTGATCATTGTTCATTACTTTTTTGAAAAATTGTGCAAAACTTTACGTACTATTTTGTCCTATATACGAAATGGCTACTATTTGAATGAACTTTCAATAACAGCGTTCAAAGAATATTCTCAAAAGGACTGGAGATCATGTCCTAACAAAGCTTATAAAAGATATATGAGGAAGTGGTATACTTTTTCATTTATCTATTCTGAATTGACGAAAAATATTTATTATCTAATTCTGTAATGGGCAATGCAAACCTTCTATGCTAAATACGAAGATAAATGTATACTAAAGGGGGGTTTATGCAGATTTTAATGCGCCGTCGCGAACCGAATATGGAAAGTGGTATATTAGAGAAGCCCCATACTTCTTTAAACTTATACCACTTGTGGTACAGGGTATATTAAGTTTGTATATTACACCCACCTTTAATAATACCGATCGAATCATTTTCTGAGTTGATCTAAGCATGTCTGTGCGTCTGTCTGTCTGACTGCCTGTCTGTCCTACTGATGTCTGTCCATGAAAATTTGTGTTGAAGCTACAAGTCGCAATTTTTGAGATATTTTGATGAAGTTTGTGTATTTATATAATTAACGCAATCTTGTCTTGCGATGGCGGGTTTAATGAAATTAATAACATACATAAATAAATTAATATACAAACCCGATTTAGTCACTGAAGCACTAGCTGTTGAATTAATTTCCCCAGCTTCTACCTCTGCTCGTAATATTGCAATTTCATTATTATTTTTGAATTGTGATAATAAACTGTCGCCATCGAAGCTTCGCAGCAAGTATTTATAGGTTTCCTTGGTATCAGCAATTAATTGGTTGAAAAATTGCTGAAAATTATTTTTCTCATTTTCCTCAAACGAGGGCTTGAAGCAAATTTTTATATCACTTAGATGCAATTCGACCTCAAAAAGAGGTGTTTGCGCAAATGTGCGCTGATCACATAAACTCGCGTTGTATTCCATTGCCCATTGATTTCTGCTGTGCTCGGAAATTGGTCGGTTCTTTTGTGCTTTTCCTATCACAGATGGTAGACGCTCAGCAGGATTGGTGGTATTATTTGCGTTCATTTCATTGTAAAGATATTCTAAACTGAAGGAATTCATAAATGTTACATAAATTCATTGAGAAAAATGTAGAGCATTGAATGAATAGTTAAGCCGTGAGTTTACTGATGATCTTTATTTAGCGAGGAATGTTAAAATTTTTTTAATAAAACAGAAAATCAAAAAAGACGATTATGGCAAAGATACTAGACAAGTATGAGACAGAAATGGTGTATGAATGGTGTAACTAGTCTAACTAAAGTTGATAATTAAGTTTCAAGTGGGAATAATGAAAATTTCTTAACGATTTCACAGTTTTTTTTTTAAGGACTTTTAAGAAACAAAGCAAGGCGGTACCTAATTAAAAAAAATTAAAAAAATCGAAGCTTTTGCTTTTGGTGAACAACCTGGAAACACAGGCGGCAATCAGGCAAACACTCCAAGCAAACACTACCCCCAAACAAAGGAAAACATTTTAGTGAGACGCGGCTCACCACTGAATGCCCTACACCCCTTCGTTTACTATAGTTAACCATTTTTTAAAATAGCACCTTACATGGGGAGTGGTTGAAAATGTGGAACGAATCGAACCATTTTCAATAGTGTCCGTCCGGGTTGCAAAACAAGTTGATATATCAAATTTCTTTGAAATATCTCAAAAATTACGACCTGCAGGTTGAACACAAGCAAACGAGACACCCAGACGGACAGGCAAGCTCGATCGGTGTAATAAAAGAGTTCAAGTCCCTCTGGGTTTTGCATACATTTGCACAAACATAAAAAATAAAACCTACCGAACCCCGGACATATTAATTTCATATTATTTATGTGCGAAATTAGTGAAAAGGTATATTAGTTCTTTTCGGCCGCTACCTGCCTGTTTGCAAACTTAGCAAAACGTTTTAAATTGTTAAAGGTTTGCTTCGAGAAACCGGTCACCAGGGACAGGGACCCAAATAATTACGAAATAGCTTCTGTGTGAGTCAAGGATGAAAATCATGTATATGTGTACCAATTATTGCATATATTTATTAAATGAATTAATGATAAATTAATTTATGAAAAATAAAATGAAAGAGTTTTTTTTGCTGTCATCATAAAAATGCTTTGCTTCTAACCTGATCTTCATGCCCTCGTACACTTCGCTGCATATTGTTTCGTAAACATCGATCAAATGTTTATTACACTTTTGTTTTTGTTCGTCGTCAGAGAGGGACAATAGAAACTATAATTATATACATTTAACTATATATTCAAATCATTTGCTTCTTGTTAAGCACTCCTTTCTTTACCTCTTCAACATTACAATCGCTTTCCAATTGCCCTTGGGTTTTAGAGCATAATAAGTAGAGGTTTTCTTTTAATAATTTATTGATTAAAAGTCTGGATTCTTCACATTGCGTTAAACGGGCTTTATAACGCTCCTGTAAACTTCTTATGGTTAATAGCTTCTTGTTGTTAATGAAAGTTCGTTGATGTAAAGGATCACGACTCCATCGTCAAATACTTGCAGCAATCGATTCTAAATTATTATGACAAGTTTTTAAACGAGTATATAATTCTTGGCATTCACAGTAGATTTTGTCGATTAAATCGTGTTCTGTAATAATAAGAAATATATGTAAATATAATTTCGTGTCTTTGAAAATCCAAAGCTAAGAAATCAAGTGCAAGTCCTTTTCAGGAAAATTTAAAACTCGCACTTATATAGTTTCAAATGATCGAACTATTGTAATCCTAAAATTATAAGGACCGGAGTGAGTAGAGGTAGGTGTTGCCTAAAATGCTTAGAACTTCAAATTCATTTAATACTTTACGGACATTGTGTGTATGATGTTATGTGGAAGGGGTATGTTACGTTCATAAGGAGTGTTTTTTAAATCTTTTTACCGCTTAAACTTCCGATGCTTTCCCGTATAGGCCACGTTTCGACCTGCAGGACTACCACCTGTTTTGCTCTATGAAGAAGATTTTTAATGTAGCAGAGAGTTATCTGTAAGAATGTTTGCGTTTAATATTTCGCCCAGAAGCCACGGAAGTGCGAAAATAATGGGAAAAGGCTGTCGATGAATCAGATTTAATGATGTTCATAAAAAACGTATTTGAGTTTTAAAGAAACGCGTCGAACTTTTTCCGTCACCTATTGTTTGCTTTATGGCGAATCCTAGCACATATCATTTCAAAGCAATACATTGTAAAAGACCTCGATGAACATGGGCGTGTCGACTAGTCAGTCAGGAACATTTGTATAAAGGCCTGTCAGCAGGTGTTACCATCAGATTTTAATTATAGACTGTTGTCTGTAGCCCTTTTCCTGTTTCGAGCACGGAGGATCAAGCCACTGGCGTATTATGTGCGTCTCATGAAAGCTTGCGTTATTAAATTTGTTGTTGTTTATGGTGAGTTCGGCTAAGTCGAAAACGTTCACTGGTTTCTTACGCTAGACAGGATTATTTCTTATATTTTCCTTGGTGTCACAAAAAGGATGATATCTATAGTATGCCATAATTTTGCTTTTGCGTGTGTACAATGCTTCAGGTATTAACATCACTGGATTGTTTGTTCGTAGCTTGTATTTAAATTAAACATAATTAATAACCGATACTCTTAGTAGAAGGCTTAAAACGGGATAATTAAGTATTCCGTCCATTGACACGATATGTTTGTCATATTCACGAGTGTGATGAAAAAGCGCTATTTGCGACCCTCTAGAAGTTATATTAGGTTTTTTAGTATTGCATATTATATTCTTGGGTACGGGAACAATGCCCGTGTACCAAATTTCATCAAAAGCAAGAAAACAAGGTGGACATACTAACAGACAAGCTTAACTCGATTCGGAAAGTGATTTTAAACCGGCCGGTGTTGTAAAAGGTGGGTCTATCTATTTTTGTAGCACAGCTGGTATAGGGTATAAAAAGCCTTGCACTGAAGCATTATTGCTTTGTGTTAATAGTCCCGACATCTATCCTGAATTCTAAGTTTATTATGTTCAATTTAAGATATACCAGATATCGGCCTTAACACTTACCATAATTTTGCCATGTCACAGTTTGGCAAGCCTTCGCTACTAAATTGTTAACGGAATCTATTTCACTCGCAATCAGTTTAAATTTTCCATCATTGGATATCTGTTCTTGTACGGCATTGTAATAGTGAATAATTTTTATTAGTTTAATTTTCCTCTGCCATAAGTCATCACGTTCCTCATAAACATCCCACAGTACTTGAGGAAACTCGTTCAGAAATGTATTCCCTTCAGTCGACCATAATTGTCGAAATGCTAGTAAGTAATTAATTTCGGCTAGTAAAGTAAATAATTCATAGCTCGGGTGAATGTTCAGCATTTTGTTATTCATCCCATCATCGTCGCTAAAGGCGAAGCCATCCTCCTGTTTATTTTCATTATTTTCCTCAATCATGGAAAGCAGTACAAAGACCTTTGATCGAAGGCCAATTTCAAGGTTTTTGTCAATTTTTTGCTTCCAATCAAGCCAGATTTTTAGTTGTAATTGTTTAAGTTTTGTTATTAAAATATCCCTCCGACTTGTTAATGTTTCATATCGCGATTTTCCAGAGTCGTCGTCCACCTTTAAACTTGAAAAAGATAAATGAGAAGGAAGACAAAGTTTATAAAAGCATTGAAGTTTTAAATAAAAACAAGCAAACATTCTAGCGGGCCATAGCTCGCCATTAAATAGCTTACACCATACTACAGTTACTCATATAGCTACTTTTTAAAATGAAGTGTTCTATGGAAAGTGGTCCGATGCGAACGATTTTCAAGAGTGATGATCTTTGGGCCAAAACACGTCAGTGTACTAAACATTATCAAAATATCTAAAAAGTACATCGTTTGGGTTAAACGCAACAAAATAAGACTGAGAGACGGACACACGGATATACAAGCTTAATCCGATTCAGAAAGCGAGTCTGAATTCGACCGGTGTAATGAAAGGTAGGCCAATCTCAAATTTTTCGCACAAATAGCCTTGTACCAGAAGGAGTGACGCGAGTCTTTGCCAGCAAGAGTTTTTTTTTTATAAATTTTTCAGGCCTTTGACCATAGAAATTGTTTATGGATGATCGCTGATAGGGCAAACTTTGTCAAAAAGCGGATGGGCCGGCAAGCAGGCGGACAATTTCTCTTGGCTGACATAATCGATTTCATGTCTAATATTAAGCGGTCAATAAAGCCAAATCGCTTCTGGATTTCGTGAAGAGATGGTCAAAGCAATTCTATGCGCTTACATTCTAGTCTTGTAGGACCAATAAGAGGAGATTGTCCTGCAGTCTGCACAAGAAGCTATAGATATCACTGTGACTTAATAGACTTCATACAATGAAGCTTTTTACATTGTACCCTACGTGGCTTGGAATGGGATTTTCGTTTAGAACTTTCGCATTGTGAAAATAGCTTAATGTTCACCGATCTTTTTATGTAGGGCGTAGTTTTTAATCTAAAACTGACTAAAGGTATAACATTTTCCTCGTTCGTGCTGCAGAGAATCTGGTTTAATGTACTTTTCAAGGGGCATAATAAGCCGATTTACTTATCGCGATGCCGCACACACCTATCAGCTTCGGAACGTTTGCCCTGTGTGTCTTCTCTTGTTCGATCCTGCATTTTATTAACTCTAATCTTCTCACATTACTTCCACCTGCGTCATGTATGACTATCCTGGGAATAATTAAAATTTGTTTTTGTTTTTGTTTATCGTTTAAATTCATTTTTTATATCCCAACAAGCTAAATACATTTACATAAAATATCACACACAGGTAGGCGGTAGAGTTGTTAGAAATGCAATATAAAATAATAGAAAAACATGCGTTAAAAAGCGAATCAAAGTTAGAATGTACGGTAAGGGAGAGGTAGAATTAAAGCTTGTTGTCCCAAGAGCAAGCCATTAATAGATAGTTGATTACTTTAATTTTTTATAGACATAATGATATTTTCATTCGCGTTCTAATATCGATTCAATTCGTTTAGTTTCTCATTCAAGTACTTCCTTACTATAATTAATACACGTTATTATTATTATCAATATATAATATATTCACTTCTGTCTTGTTGTAGTCATTATTTCGAAATTTAAGCACTTGAAAATCAAAATATTCGTTATCTGTACTTAGACGCTGTTACAATAACTACTCTTGAAAATTTATTCTATACAACCATTATTTCTATTATTTATATTCATATTTACATATAAGCACAAGTTAGTATAAGATGATGCATGAGAATCGGTTGAGTAGTGAATAATAAATCAATAAATAAGTTGATAAGAAGTTAATGTGTGCTATACTTACACACACATATACTACCATTTAAATAAACTTACATTACCTTTAGTTTGAAATAATACTCACAGTAGACTTATCAAATCATTTATCTCATACGCATGCAATGCATCGCATCGTTTTATATAATTTTCTATGCACATTAAAGCACCAGCTACTGGAGGCAAATTGCCTAATAATGATATGGCATCAACTCCTCTCAGCTCGAATCCAAGTAGTACGGGATTTATACTGTTTTCAATGCTTTTCAATTCGTCTGCGTAGATATTAAAAATATGCGGTAATATGACCTTGAATTCACTGCTGATGATGTCACCATGCAAAATATTACCAAACATTATTGTAAGCTAGAAATCGGGGGAAAAAAAAACTTCAAATGAAGCGTTATAGTGATTGTGTGAGTGAGTGATTGCTGTGTGCATTACCTTCGATATCTGCTCCCAATTCTGATAGCCATTGAAGGCTTGAATTAGAACATTAACCAAAACTTTCTTTAGTACACGGATGCGTTGAAAGAATACATTTTTTTCACGACGAAATAACTGTCAAGATTTATTACTAAAATATTGTTGACCCATTTGTGGAGCCGATTGTCCAAAATCAAGTCGTGATATGGTTAATTCTTCGAAAATTATCTTGAATTCGGAATGAATCTAACGGGAAAGAAATGCAGATGAAGATATCATTTTGAAATACCAATAAAAATATCTATTATTTAGGCGTACTTTTTTAAGCATTCGAGTTAAAGTCTTGCCACGACTTCCACCAATTTCCAATTTTTCTAAGCATAAAAACAAATTCGCCACATCAAATATTTCCCTAAGTTGCATTAACTGATCCAAAAACTCATCCATTGTAGGACCGAAAACTTCAGTATCGGAAAAATGCCATAACTGCCGGGACGGAAACGCATTATTACTGTCCTTAATGACTTCGACGGCTAACGAAGTCAAAGCCGGCAAAATAGTTTGATTGTTACTATATTTGACCTTATATTGCGTCATAGTTAATCTACGTGAATCAAATGAAATCAGTTTTTTAAGTAATTTTGATGTAATTCCAATACACTTAACGACGTCTACGACTCACTTGAATAATTCTAAAACTTCCAACGTTTTACTGATTTTCTGCAAACCTTCATCGGCATCTAAATTAAACAAATTCGCCACTTCCAAGTCTTCTTGAGCTCGACAAACTAGGAAATTACAAATGCATCGCAACAACGTACTCATACGTGTAGTGCTTTTGTAATACCTTGCACCAGACCAAATCAGGTGTATAACATGTACCAGTGGCACGATTAAATGATGAGCATTATTAAAGTGGACTGAGCTAAATTGTATTGTGTGCTGCAGTAAAGGCTTTAACCATATCGATATCTCGCGAGATTCCTTCAAAGCGTAAATTAATTGCTCGAATATTTTCTTAAAAGGTGGACAATAAGTTGAGTTTATCGCCTCCAATATCTCGGTTACGGCCTTATGTGTGCAAGTTGTTAACTGATTGTAAATGTTTTGCAAATTCTCTTGACGATTTATCCAAAAGTTTATTTCATGTACCGGTAGGCAAACATTAATGATATCGTTTTTGACCCGCCTTGCATCTGCATTATATTCTGACTTTTCTTTAAGAACACCATTAATCTTGGCCAACCAGTTTATAATCATTTCTTCCATTAGTAAACGTATCTTTGGCTCCGTAATCTCGTCAGTTTTGCTGGTAAAATGAACGAATCAATTGTTAATGAAATTTTTAAGAAAATACATTATTGGGTTGTTCGGAAAGCCATTTCGCTTCTTTTTTTTTTTTAATTGAGTTCAGAACGAAACATGACGAAATTTAAGCCCTCAGCGACCACATGAGTTCGAGTCTTTCGGCGGTTTGTAACAATTGAAGCCTTTGTTTTTCTTTCATCGGCTTCAGGTGGCGGCTTTCCAGATCCGCTCTTTTCTTCTAGGAAAGTCTTCGCACTGGCCGTGTGTCAATACATCCTCTTCCTGTACATTCAATAATTTTTTTCTTGCTTGATCAGCATTTTAAACTTTACAATTGCAAAAAAGTAAAATAGGCCGAGAAGGCTGTTACCGACTTTCCACACCGAAAAAAAATGCGTGAAGATCTCTTTCGCCAGTTGTCAAAATATATATTGGCAATGCGCGTTGAGTATGAACTTGGCTATGAAAATGTGCGATGCTCTGTTGGAAAAAAAAACGAAATAATTTTCCGAACAACCCATTTTTGCCTGAATTTTAATTGACACTTGTGGACTTATTCGTAAATTCTTTTAAGGCGTTCAGCGCTTTGCGCTTGGATTTTAGATAAAAAATTTAATCGAACTGTTGAATGAAGTCTGCGGAATAACGATGGATTCGTAGATTCAATCCAATGAGATGCATGTCTGCAGGCACATTGAGTTTCATTTTTGAGTCAAAATGTTTTTGGGAAGATCTTAATAAGTCTGAATGGTGGATGGAAGGGATGACGAATGGTGAAAATAGTTCTTATTTGACTTATCATACGTTAGCTGATTAGAGCAGAGTTTTTAAATTTTATTATCTTCTATGTATTAATATAAGAAAAGTTGCTGTCAAATGTCATCAATGAATTACGATTGGTGTATAGACACACCACGATTGTGCGTTCGTAGGCACAGTGAGCACTCGCTCGGTCAATGTATATAACACTTACATCTCCTAGGTTACGATCATGCTTTCTAACTCTTTCTTTCCCGCTTCTTTTTGATCATGAAGAGGTTACACGTATGAGGGTCAGGACATGAAGAAAAACATCTGCAGAACTTAGACTGTTGAATTTGCATTAACATTGTGTTTTGTCTTAAGAAAACTGAAAATGTTATCAAAATATCAGAATGAGTTGAGTTGCACAACAGCCTTGTCAAGCTTTGGCATGCTTTGTCAAGATATAACGTAAATGTTTGTACAGCATTTTACATGACGGCGAGAGTTGAGGAAAAAATCTTGGAATTCAAAGACTATTTCCATTAGCAATCCTTATCATAAGTAGCAAAACAGGTTTGATGACCCTTGTGTCTATTATTCAACTCAACCTACATTGCGATTGCTTTCGTTCTTTTAAAGTTAAGGTAAGTAAGGATCAACAATTGATGGGATACTCATTTTAACGAAGGCTTAATATCGGTAAACTAATTAGATCGGAAATTCGATTTACGATTTAAAAAATAAATCATTTTTTATTTTTATGCCTAGCACTGCAAGATATATATGCAACATCCAAAAGAAAGCTTCAGAGACCATATAAAGTACATATTCTTGATCAGCGTGAAATTCTGAATTGATTTAACCATGTCCGTCTGTCTTTGTGGTGTGCGTTGTTGGCACTCTCCAAACTAATTACGAACAAACAAAAAAGTGAATAAGTTTTTTTTTTTTTTTTCTTTTTTTAACAACACAAGACCTTTCGTTAGTTATTGGTGTGTTTTTTTTATCAGACCCTTGTACGTGTTAATATATTTGCATACATGCAGTGGACATTAGTTAATTCAAATAAGAGAGGACATCAATCTCCCCTAGAAAGTTGCCGAGCACCACGTTTGCAAGTTTTGCATGACTAAACATATATAAAAGTCTGCAACGAAAAGCTTGCAAAAAGGAATGATAAGATTCTAGAGAAATACTCTTCCGCCTTACTATGATTAATTACACGATTTGACTCGAGGGAAGGCACGAAATAAGAATAGAAGCCAAGGAGATTTGAAGGGCGTGAAGATAAATTCGAATTTAACTAGCAAAGACACCTACAAATATTAAATAATTCCAATTAAAATACAGTTGGATTTTGACATTTGTATGTAGCGTAAAATGGATATGGGAGAAAACCCAAATTTGAGACGCTAGTGCGGCCAAACTAGAAAATGTCACCTATATTCACCTAAATCACGTGAATCTATATAATAGCACCTATCGAATAAGCAAAAAAAAAAACTTTTCTACACGGAACTATTTTTAACGATTTTTTTAAATTTGGTATGTTAGCGTAAAATGCATATGGGAGAACACCCAAATTTGAGACCCCAGTGCCGCCAAACTAGAAAATGTCACCTATATAGATAATTTGTTTTTTTTACATCATTTATTTGACATTGAAGATTACAAGCTTGTTACTTATAAAGGCTCGTTTTTCAACAGTGTCTTGCATTAGAAAATTGTACGATTTAGTGAATTTTCGCAGTGAAACTGAGAAAATAGTTTATACAGTGTATACAGTGCATATATTTAGCCGTTTCAAAATGAGTTATACCAACCAAAATTTTATTTTAAAATTAATTGCAAAACGGTAATAATTGCGGTAATAATTTAAACCCGGAATTTCCTCAAGAAATAATCAAGAAGTACTCCACTGATGCAGAAAATTTACACCTGCCTAAGATGTGTAAATTGGCTGAGACCAGAGTAAATTTTTACAAACTCTCTAAATTAATAAAAAGATTGGTAAGCAATCAAGCAAATTTTTTATTTTAATTTTTTGGGCACATATATAACTCGATAGCTTCCATGTTAAAATTTTTGTCCATATGGTGTCTTATTGATGATTTTGTGCTAGAAAGTTTTAGTTTATTGCATCTCTCAAAGAATCGAACTTTTTATACTTTGCGTGCAAATTGTCATAGGAAACGCTTTATAAATTATTGTACGTGCTTTAAAAGATATATATTTGAATTTTAGAGAGCATAAAAGGTATCATGGTACCAGCAAATAGAATTATACTCAAATTGGTACAAAGTCAAGGGATCTACCAGAATATTTCTTCGCTTACTTGATGAGCTCGAAATCACAGAAGAAGGAAAAAGTATAATGAAATTTTCAACGTCGGGCAACGATATGGAGCCGGCGGTAGGAGCGTGAAGCTCCACGCTGGAAAGTGGCAATGCGTCGTTTTTTAATGCGTATGATGTATCCGATATTCGCGAGATGTCGATTATATGGCCTAAATTAGAGAAATCAGGCAATAGCTCCATAAATTTAAACATCAATGTTACAAATCGTAGTTTAGACTACCTAGGAGAACACGAAGTTTTAAGAAAAAGGGTTAATGCTCCAAAAATACTCAATAGGCAGGTACTTTTTGCTAAACAAACTACTAAAACAAACGCAGTAAAAGGTTTTACTCAAAAAGATGGAGGATTTTTGCTAAATCCCTTCGAAAACAATCACATGGATGAACAATTTTTGCATGAGGCAGACTTTTTTACAAATCCTCAGTTTGTAAAATTCGCTGAGGATTTAGTAAGAAAAAAATTTTAAATGATAAACATCGTCTGCTACATTAACTACACCAGTTTTGGATGGAATACGTTTCATACAAAATTGCAGCTATATGCAAAATGCATATATCCCAATTCTAGCAATTGTAGAAAATTTAAATTCCAAATACACCTTTCAGAAACAAATGTCGAAGTCAATATTTTCTCTAATCAAAAAGAAATTATTCATCCACGTGATACCTATAAAACCCCACAATACGTAGTGTTAAAAGGGAGTTAGCAAAAAAAGAATTAAGAAGAGATCTCCCTGCAAATTGGAGGGACAAGGAAATTTTAAGCTCCTGCAAAGCTTTAAGAGCAGCCGGAAATTTTGATTCCCTTCCTTCTGCAGCAGTAGCAAGGAAAATTAGGTCGGGAGTCAAGCGGTCTCAACATAGAGATCTTGATGCTTTTTGTGACCTATACAAAATGCAGCAGGATAAAAATTGGAGCAAATTAATCCAAAGAATTTCCTCCCCATTGGAAATATATCTCTATTGTGAGAACCAGCTGAATCTGTTGTTGAAAAATAAAGGCCCTCTGTTCAAGATGAGCAAAAAAACTTTTTTGACGCCACAGGTAGCGTCGTTGAAAAAATTAATAAGGAATCAAAGCGTATATTTTCATACAGTTTAATTCTGGATGAAGTTTAAGGGATGAAAAAGAAAATGTTGGCATTCTAATGCCCATAGCTAAGGCAGCGTTTCCTTCTGTCTTTAAAAACATTTTGCCAACAGCACCGAATGCGTTGGCCAACTTGCCAACGCATAGATTGGAGCGAAGCCATAATAACTGCTGCAATGTCACCTTTCAACGATATGAAATCAGTTTCCACCTACTTGCACAAGTGTCACAATTTTTTAACACGACCAGGTGGAAATTTAGAATTTCTTGTCGTACAATTGTGCTGTAGCCACATTATTAGAATGGCCCACACAGATATTGCCACTTGCTTCGAAAACCAAGAAGTAATCGATTTTTCTACGAAACAAATTGTTTGGGCCATTCAAATATCAGAATTGGCGGAATTTTATTCTTGGTTGAAAGGATTTTTCACTATCCTTACGCAAGAGAATATGGAGGGAAGAATTGTGGAAATCCTTGAGAACTTAAAAAATAAAGTTTCAACTGAAAAATAATGTCTGAAAGGTGAAATTCCGTTATATGAACAAAGCCCTTTCTATACAAAGGGCTTAGAAATTATGTGCAATGTTAGCACAGAAACTAAGTCTACCCCTCACAAACAAACTATATTTTTTAGCAAAGATTTTGCATATTTATTTTTAAAAAAATATGTGGCTTATGTGCCTTTATGGACAAATATAATGGGAGTCCATGTAAGCAAAGAAAGCACTTCCATATCTAATAGTCCGGTGGAAGGTTATTTTTCTAGAGTCAAAAATGTTATTCTTCAAGGCCAAAGAAATGTTCGGGCAACCGACTACATCAGAAAATCTTGTGAATATGTAGAATCTAAATTGGTGGAAATTTCATATAGATATTTAGAGGACAAGACGGACGAAAGGACGAAGTCTAAGCAAGAAGAACTACTAGAAGAAAAATGGCGTGGAACACCCAAGAAAGTAAAGCAAAACTTCAATAATAAACTTCACTTGGTCCAAAAATTAATTAAAAAATATAAAAAAAAAGAAATATGAGAGACAAGCAGTTTATTACTGGAATGTACAATAATATGTTTTCTAAACTTTGGAGTGATCCTAGCAAATTTTGGCCATTTTTAGACCTAATAGAATTTCAAAGCTTAGACGAGAGAAAAGAGTAGTAGAAATTTATATCCATATTTTAATCTTGGAATCTAAGAGACAAAACGTCGTCTGTTTCAGTTGTACAGAGGGTCATCAATTGTTTTGTAAAAATAGTCCGGAGGGTAAAAGCAAACTCAAAAATGCTCTCACTGAATGTAATCAAATTATAATATCTATTCTACATTCCAATCATTTTACTTTGGCCTTCATAAATGTAGTAAAAAAAGAATTTATTTACATTGATCCTTTGGGGGAAAACGAGAAAAGTCTCCGAACTTTTTTCTTTATATTTAAAGACATATTAGAAGACAGCACAGTTTGGCTATGTAAAAAGGTTGATTCCTTCAATTGTGGAGTCCATATTTGCCAATTTGTTCAAGCATTGTTCCAATCTGGAGATTTAACAAAAGTAGAAAGTCCTTCCGAATACAGAAAAATAATAAAACAAAAGTTAATGGACTTTACCGATAACTTAGAAAATATATGTCTACATTGTGTGTAAATGCGAAATTGTGGTAGATCCATAGACAACAGCTGTCGTAGTTACCATTATAATAATTCTAATGAAATACGGTGCGTTTTATACCAAAGCCGTGGAAATATCTGAAAGTCGGTTCATATATTCAATCTGTTTTTGTCCGCAAATATATCTAAATGAAATATGCGCTTTGATTCCTGTCACAGACAAATTACGATGTTTATCGAGCGGACGGCTTTTTGCAATCAAATGTCGTACATGAATGTAAATACGAAAAATATCCGGAATATAGGTGACATTTTCTAGTTTCGCCGCAGTAGAGTCTCAAATTTGGGTGTTCTTCCATATGCATTTTACGCTAACATACAAATTTCAAAATCCAACTGGATTTTAATTAGAATTATTTAATATTAATAGGTGTCTTTGCTAGTTAAACTCGAATTTATCTTCACATCCTTGGAGATTTGAGATAGCGCCAACATAAACGGCTTGAATGACTTAAACAAAGATTGGCATAACCGTTGTACCCCGCCCAAACCAGCCTACTTTGCAGAAACTTAAGTTCATATGAAAGCTCCACAAGGATAGCTCTTAATTTCCGTTTGGGGGAACGTGTCCTCCCAGATATGGATTCTCTTTGGCACATTTCGCTCTTCAATTATAGGCGTATCGTTCAATTCCTTTTTGACTTTAGTATTATTAAAATTTGTGCGTATTTATCAGCAGTTTGGCACAAGCTATTTGTGGTTCAAAGACTTGCTTGCGATAGAACTTATTCCCAACCTATTATATAGTTAACTAATCAGAGGCGCATGTGTTATTTATGAATACACAAGTATGAAAAAAAAAAAAAAATTAATTTACACCTTAATAAAATTTCTTTGCACCCTACACCATTTGTGGTACACGGACGTACGTAAGACGAGGAAGGCCTTAAGATAGGCCCACCTTTTATTACACCGATCGATTCAGAATCATAATCTGAATTGATCTAAGGCTGTCTATCCGTCTGATGCTTGTCCACACAAACTGGAAATATATATGAAATTTGATGCAGTGACGTGTTTTGACGTAAGGACGAGCGAAAACGGTTCGGATCGATCCACTTTTTCGATCATTCCCCATATAACGCTCTACTCTGAAAAGCCGTTATATGGAAAAATATTGCAATTTTTAAAATTTCTCGGCAAAAGTAGCTAAGTAGAAGTATTTCTGCATTCTAGACTGGTATGAAAACTTTGGACCGGTTGGGGCATACGACAGGAAAGATATAATTTTCAATGCTTCATGATGAAAATGGTCTTGTAATAGCAATCTAACATAAGACATATATTCTAATAAATTTGTACCACCTCGGCCTATTTTTTGGATCCTACCCCATGTAAGGGTTGCATGAAAATTGTTCCTTTAATATGTTATGATGAAAATTAATCCATAACAGTAATTTGACATAGAAACTGATGTAAACGGTACCTCAAAATTTGAGCCTCTTGGGCACAACCATTCTAACGGAACGCAAGACTTCATTTGCAGAGAGGTCTAATTTTTAATATACAATCCCATAATACTATGTTTCCATAAAAACGGTATAATATTTGGGTTCCATGGCAAAAGTGAGAATTGTGCTGTAGGGTATTTAACAGTCGGCCTAGCCCAACTATAATGTTTTCGCTTATTACTTACCCTTGTTTAATTTGTGTTAACATGTTTCCGATAATTGCCGAAGGTAACAATAATGATAAAATGGTTTTGTTGTTTATTTTGCCTTTAACCTGTAAATATAATAATGACGCACAGTTAAGGTATCAGTTATCTACTATAAAGAAAAAATTATTACATGTTTAGTGTAAACCAAAAAATATTTAGCATTTCTTTTTTCATAGAAAAAGATGCCTTTTAAAAGGATTCGAAGGTGATGTATAACACTATTGTGACCTATTCCTTTATACTTGCGGCTTTTGTCTTAAAAAAAAAAAAGAAAAGAAAAACTCGAAAAATCAAATTTTTCTTTGATATAATATCGAGTGGGGTGTGCCCAATTTTTTTCCAAGAATTGTAAGCTTAATCCTAGTATGTATGAGAAAATTTTCATTTTTGTATTTCTTGGGTGGAGTTTGTAGGTAATGAGAAAATGCTTTCAAAAATGGAGATGTTCACAGTTTACGTTTTACTGTAGGCGTGGCTTTGGACTGATTTGAAATATTTTCATAATCAATCTACGTGATATTGAATATTTGAATATGTTTTTCAAATTTCAATTCAATATCTAAATTTTTGCTACTAACTGAAGATGTACATAGGCAGATTGCCAAATCAACATGTCTAGATGAGGTCATAATAGGGTATCGGAAGCTTCCTTCTGATCCTTGCAAGAAAAAATCTTTCTATCACTCTTGTTAGTTACAAGGAGACGATTAGTCGAAGTTGGTTAGGAATTATATATTATGGATGGAAGAAACTATGAAGAGCAGTGCAAGGCTTTTAGGTCTAAACGCGTTCAACTAGATAGATTTTATTAGCTAAACTGTTGAGCAAGAATACA
This sequence comes from Glossina morsitans morsitans, assembly GCA_001077435.1. Lineage (NCBI taxonomy): Eukaryota > Metazoa > Arthropoda > Insecta > Diptera > Glossinidae > Glossina > Glossina morsitans. The sequence goes on from CCAG010012076.1 coordinate 195,698, forward strand.
TGCAATTTAGAGGTTCCTGATGCATATTTTTAATTTTAAACCAAATAATCCCTGTGAAGGGGATGTGCAGAGTAGCTACGGCATTCATAGCGAAGGAAGGAAGCTCGATACTTTAATTCATTTTTGTTAACTGCAATCTTTTTAAGCTTTCTTTTGTGGCTAGACTTCGCGGGAGTAAAAAAAACAAAATTAATAAACAAGTTGTGGATCGTATCCGCTATTTTAATGGACTGAAAGACAGACAGACATTTATTTGTACAAATTATTTGGATGTACACAGCTTACAAAGCCTTCAATTTGTTTTTGCATGCGTTAAAACATTTAAAAAATTAGATCAACGATTTCTAGAAGGCGTTGAGCATCTTGCGGATCATTAGATAGGAGAGGGGGCGATTAATACGAAAGAAATAAATTGTTGATAGTAGTGAGATGTCTATTGATCTATGGACGGATAGATGATAGGTGATCGAAAAATTTGATAATGAAAATCATTAGTTTATCTTGCGAAACGGATCGATCTGCTTAATACTTTTTTGAACTACGTGGTATAAATAAAATATTGCTTCATTTGTATTTACCTCAATTAAATTGGTATGAATATCTTTGACAAGTGCGTCCAAGTCCTTATTTTGCATATCGGAACGGAATTTTCGATTTTGTGCGCATTGCAGCAGAGGTTTAATGACTTCTTCGAATATTACGGATAACGTCTCCATTTTGCTGTGTATCGGGAAATCACCAAAAATTACATGCTTTCGAAAATTCTCATTTATTAAAGGTATGTTGAGTTGCTTGCGTAGAAAGTAAACGCATTTTCCACGTGGCACACCATCAAGTGTTGAAAAACTGCTGGAAGTTGCTGGTATTGGTAATAAGCAAGCGGTTGCATTCATTGCGGCACTAACGGCTAATAATGACGTTGATAACTCTGTCGATGTATTTGGCGCAATCAATGCCACCTTTTGGGTATTATTGGGTATTACATATTGCTGCGATATTTCGTTTATTGAATTTGTGGGTATTAAAGTGCCATTCAAATTGAGAGTCACAACCAGTACACGGTGTTGTCCGTTTTGTAGCCAATTTAATAGAATTAACTGCGGTACAAGCAAACAAGACAAATATACAAACACACTCGATCACTTCTTGGCCTATCAAAATGTACAAAACATAAATTTGATCCTGATAGCTGTACGGATGGAAATTAATAAACTCGCGTATTGTCTTTTTGAACTATGATATGTACATTTTTCTCATCGTCTTAAATGATCCCTTAAGTGTCTTTTGTTTTCCTTCTAAACTTTAGCAAATCAACAACAGACGATTCACTCGGTTCAATAAGAACGCGAAGTTCTTTCTTGTTGTTTGATTGCGTTGATTTTGATGTGAAAGAAAATGAATCAAGGTTTCAAAAAAAAAAAAATTGAAGTTTGAATTTTTGCCAGGGTTGTATGCAAAGAGAGTAGGGGAGCCGACTTGGTAAGAATGGCGGCCGCCAAATCTATGTCCGTGGCTGTATAAGCGGCTGCTTCCCTATCTCTTTCTCTTACCTCACTTCTTTCCTACCGTCATCCTATTCATCTAATAGGCTAACTTACCTATTGGACGTTTAATAATAATAATAATAATAATAAAAAAAAAGTACGTTAAGTCTACGCTGCGTACTGTCATGTAAAATAAACTGTGGACGAAGTAAGTAAAGTAAGAAAAGAAAAGCTTTCGTTGAAGGACTAGTTAATGTCGTTATTTGTAGAAAAACTGTGCAAAATTTTAAACCGATCGCTGCAAGGATAACGATGAAGGATTTTTCGAGAGAAGTCACTTAAACTCAAAATTATCATTACGAATAACTTGAAAAAAATTTTCTCTTTAAGGCGAGCATTCTTCCTACCCGAAATCTATAGCTTCGTGATAACAGTCGGGAAAGAGGTGTTTTTAATGGATTTTAGAGCGTTTTTTAACGTCTTTTTTTCCCAAAAACCAAAAATTCCTTGAAATCATCGCCATTTTTTTTGAAGTGATGCTTTAAATTTGTCGCGCTTTACTACAGAATGTGATTTACTTAAGAATTGAGATATCTTAGAGGTACTGCCAAGCAGGCCTTTTGCATAACACTGGTTTTTTAGGGAGTCGCTGCGTCTTTTTCCAAATATCTGACCATGTATACGGATATGTGTGGGAAATTTAATTCAATTTTTTGTTCCAATCCCTTCCAAATATATTCGCACGCATGTGGTGGTTCCATGCTAGCCTTACTCCTACAAGATCAAAAACCAGTGTAATTACTTTTTTGCAAAATTTTTCTTCAAATAAACTTTTTGGCCCCTTTTCTTTTTTTTTGGGTAATGGAATCGCTTTCATCTTTAAGTGTATGTAGCTGTATATCGAACGACGGTAATAACTTTAGAATATTTGATATACGCTTCGCAATAACATGCATGTGCACTATTTGTATTTGTATATGTATGCACCAGTAACATCATCTATTGAAAAATTCTTCATTATTAACCGGAAGACTAAATATAAAATATGCATGCATGCTTGTCATGCTTATACTATACGGTGTTCGTTGGGCACATGTGCTCTTGTAAACTAAACGTTGATGGCTATCAAAATAACATCAAAATAACTATTTCTATAAGTATGTGTATGTGTGTGCGTGTGTGTATTCATTGATTTATATTTGTAAATTACTTCCAATCTGTTATTAAAGATGAAGTTTCGTAAAACTCACCCGAAATCTGGGATTAGCCATCATTTGCTCCCATTTATCGGCTTTAAGGCGTAACGTAGTTAACGTATAATTACATATATGTTCCAAAACTTTGTCATTCTTATTACAGGCAATAATTATTTTATTCCCATTTGTTGAATTAATAGAAGTAATATCAGACGATTTACTCATTGTATGTAAAAGCAGGCGCGAATGAATTTTTGCTGATTAATTTAAGCGTATTTGTTTAACTTGCATTACAACATGTATGCCCTGCAGCGAATGTACTGTTATATTGAACTGTTGAAAACTCATATATATTTAATACTTACTTACTTACTTTACTGTGCCCCATAAGCATAATGGTAGCCAGTCTTTTACTACATTTCATTAAAATTATATAAAGTATCGATCAAACTTTAAAACTTTAGAAATTAGGTGAATTAGACGTTTATAGATTGAATGTGGTAAGCATAACTTTGTTTATATAGGGTTAAGGTATTGAAATACATTTAAGAAATATCTGCAAATGAGAAAAGCTTCACATACATATTGTTGTGTTGGTTCAGATTGGTTGGTTCAGATTGGTTGGCTGGTTGAGATTGTTTGGTTCGTTATTTTTACATAACCAAAACCATTAGAACGAAGGATTGCAAAAATTATCAGAGAAAATGTTATGGAAAATTTTCTGTGTGTACTTACGTACAATGCGTCGACGAGCGTTTAAGTAATCTATATACAAAAAATGGGAGAACTTCGTTTCATGCATAACAACACTCATTTAACTCAGAATCATAATTTAGTTTCCATTTAATTTAAGAAAGACTTTTTTTTCATGATAAATAATATATATTTTCAAAAATCTGAGATATTTTGTTGTTGTTGTTTTCCAGGACATAAGTCATAGCTAATCTAATCTACATATCAATGCCAGGAAAGATAAATAAATTTATGTCATAATAAGATTGAGCTTTAAGGATATCGCCATAGGCGTGTTCTGAGCAACCTAGCAAGAATACCATAGATCTGTAAGATTTGCGGGCCTGAGCAAGTCTGTTTTATAATAAAACTTCTGGTGAAGCCTTTTCTATATACGTCTTTTAAATTTCCACACCTGGTAGGACGACACGATCGAAAGAAAATAAAATCTCGTCATAGTCACGTTTAAATTCATTTTGCAAACTCAGCCTTCCAGGTCGACACGCCGCTTAAAAGCTGCGATTCTGTAGGGTGATGTAGGGTATATAATGGTGTTATTAAGAAAAAATTAATCGCGGTGTCTACCATAATCATTTTAAAGTCAGCCCAACTTTAGGCAGATAATATATCTCCATTTAAACAAAATAGGTTTAAACAATCGGTCTTTGCCTTAACACTCAAAAAAGTGACAAAAAATTAAATTTAATCGCTTTTAACTGCCAACAACAAACACCACACAGACGGACAGGCATGGCTTAATCAATTTAGAATTTCACGCTGATTAAGAATATATATATGCCTTAGAGGGTCTCTGAAGTTCACCTTTTAGCAAAGACTACAGTGTGAGCTACTTAAAGTGGCCTAGGCCCACGCCAGTGAAATTTTGAATTATGAAAATGAAGGCCATCTGAGCTAGAAGTGATTTCAAAATTTTATAGAATTAGATGTAACAGTTTCGTATGCTGCGATTACCGCTTGCGAAACTTTTCGAGAATTTTTTGAGGACGAATTTAAGCGCATCAAGTTTTATAAAAATGAAGGTTTATATAATATATTTATCGCAAATGGATGTATAAAAAAAAATCATACTATAAAAGAGAAAAAAAAAACAAAATATACAAAAAAATTAATGAAATATATATATATAAATAAATACATATTTTGTTTTTCTGGTTAGATTTGTAATAGTAAGCATACGCCAGCTAATGTCCATTTTCCTGGTTTTTCTTTCGTTTTCAAGTTAAACGTCCAAACATAAGTGGGGCCACGTTGTCTTTATGCAAATAAAAATTAAATAATATAAAAACTTAGTTACTTGTCATGCTGTTAACACTAGAACTACCGAGTTTGGCAATTGAAACTTTTAAGCTTAAAAAAGAAAAAAATTCAAAAATTTTTTGTTGACTTTTGTTTTTAGGTGTGTGCAAGGCATTCAAATATAGAGAATAGGAGTTTTTCCAAAAGATAATAAACTTTCGGTTTCAAATTAATTTGCAATTCATTCTAATAGACATTAGCATAGTCTCCATCCAATTAGAAATAAATTGGAAATGAATTGGAATTAAAATCTTGGCACTATTTGGAGATTGGAGCCCTTTAGGGAGTAGGTTTTCGAGGCCGAAAGTTATAGTACGAAAATATGGAAACATTGCCGATACTCTCCCGAAGTGATCTCGGTTTCTTTTATATTGTGATTGTACCCCTATTGTCTACTCTGAGAATTTTCGACTTCGACTTCTTATCTCCATATTTGGAACTAAAGGGACTCCGCAAAAATAATGGATCGAATTAAAGCGTTTCTGTAGGAATAGGTTTGCGCGGAAAACCTTGATAGTTCTAGTGTTAAATGCAAAAATATTTTTATAGTATTTTTACCGAATTTTGTAAACCGGGCATTCATAAACATTTTTCGTATCTTGTTTGTCTTTTTGGACAGCCTTAACATATATGACGGGCATTGCTGGAAATAGCTCTTTAAGAAATGCATCAGCGATTGTATTCATATTCATGTCCCAACGCGCACCTTCCATATATAAACCATTTATATAAGCTCCTTCACGTGGGGCCGATCTGAAATTACAAGCGGAAACACAGAGTTGAATAACTTGCTACCTGTTGTATAAATAATCAATTGTTTACAAATGGATGCATCAGGTAGTGAAAGGCTGTTTTTATATTCTCCAATTTAATGGGATCCATTAGCGAATATGGATGAATAAGGCCAGATATAAATTATTTTTCCAACGAAAATGGACATGGACAGGTCACAACAACGAGTCACGACTAGTATACAGCCATACTGGTAGACTATTTTAAAGCTCAACTGGCAAAATTGGGTGGATACGAGATGTAAAAAAGACTCGGCCTAGTCTTAATGAAATTCGCAATATTTTTGTTTCTCTTTTCTGTTCTTTTCTGATCAGCCACCAACCTGATGGTGGAAACAGATTTAAGTACAGGAAGTTGGTAACAAAGACAAGTATTTGTTTATGTTTTAGTTAGTGCTTAGTGAGTGCTTCTCTATCTATCAGACTAGGAAGGGGTCTTTTCATGTGCCATCAATTTTTCACGATTTTTTTTTTTGGGAACTTGTCTCTTCTTGAAAGTTTACGCCAAAGATCATCCATTTTATGTATACTTGATAAGTGTTCTAAAGCACATATGTCGACTCGAATTTTATTATAAATTGTACCTGCATAGGTAAAATTTTAATATAAAATTTTTTTTTTATATTTTTGACTTGATATGCGAAGAACATCAAAGGAAACTGAGAAACGCAAAGAATATGACGTTCATATGGAAAAATTCTATATAAAGATTGTGAATAAAATAAACGACTTACGAAATTTCTTCTTTCGTTTTCTTGGTAACATCGGTGTTTAGACACATTCGATCCAAAGGCCATTCATTTTTACGTGCGGTCTGTTGCATAATAGCCGTTAAGAAACTCTGCGGATTAAAGAATCCCCCCAACCAAACTGATGATGGTAAACGGAAATCAGCAACCCAGCCTTCTAACTCACGTAATCGCAATTGTAAATCGGCAAACCATGATTGTAAGCCTAGAGTGCTAGGATATGCTAATTTAGTCCACGATTCCGGCACTTGATCCATAAAAAGTGATTGCATTAGATTTTCCATTATTGATGATATCGTTAGTTCGCCTTTCAAGCCCAAATCTAATTCGTTAAGCGATCTCTTCAATTCTGCCATCAATATATTCATACGTTCACATTCTTGGAATGCTACTAGAATATAGGGATTACGATCCTCGACACGCGCCATCAACTCATATATGTTAAATGGCGATGGTATTTTATCAATAAGATCTTCGAGCATGCCTTTAACTACATCTTCTTGTGATTGGGCTTCGCCGCCACCAGCGTCAGAAGCACCGGCGAGACGGGGTTGCAGTTCGAAGACTGTGCGGAAAAGGCGCTCGGAAACGGTTGTTAAGAAACCAATTTCTGCATTTAAATGTAATCCGTATAAATTGGGGCTTTCGGGTGGAAGATTTTCATCTATGTAACTATGATAGCCGGCATATTTCAAAATACCAGGCGCTGGGAAACCGCTGCAAAATTCTAATTCACCGTCAATTAGTTCAGGTTGCATAAATTCTTCTAAATATGTGCGACATAGACGACGATCGCGATCATCTGTTATATGACCGCCGTACATAATCTCTCCAAAGAGATAACGTAAATCTTCCCAAGGTACACGATTATTTGCCTCTAAATAATTGTAAAGGACGTATACTGATATTGTAAGATCGCCCACATTGAACGGATAAACACGATTCCAGCCTTGTGCTCCGAATTTTCGGCGCTCGGCTACGACAGCATGAAAATAGCAGAGGGAGAACAGTATAGCTTTAAATTCAGTTTCCTTAGAACACATTTCCAATGTCTCGTCACTGAAATTATCCAAAGCTTTATGGATATTAGCTTGCATACCGGTCGGAGGTTCATTGGTTATCTTAATCGCCGATTCCAATATACCTTGGGGTAGTATGTGAGCGGCAGGGTCGCCAGCCGGTTCTGCACTCAAAAACAATCTATAGCTTGGATTTACATCCATTAAGGATGCTTCCATTTTCTTCTCCAATGAAGGTAACCAACGTGCCACTAAATGAATATTTTGCAGAATAACCCAATGACCTCTCTTAGATGCGGTATCAATAGCATTTTCAGCAACTATTTCCTGACCCTGTCCCAGTGAGACGCTATGAAAATTTTCATGATCACCGTGGAATCCCAAGACTTTTCCCAACTTTTCAACATCTTTTAAAGGATCTACACCCGCCGAGAGGACGAAGAATATATGCGTTTCAGCGCTAGATTCCTCAAAGGTCTTTGCGAATTCCATCGAGCGTGCATCAATATATTTGGATCCCAATTTTTCCTCGATGAATACCTTCATTGAATATGACATGCGATCTGGCCGTATACACCGCATAATACAAAGTCTTTGAATCGCTGATTTGCCCTTCCATTCGCCCGGAAATTTCTCTCTCTCAGGACACTCAGAATCAATAAATTTTTTCCATCGCTTATGTGAACCCTCTATGTCTTTGTCGAGACCTTTAAATGCTGGTAAATTACTTAAAGCTCTAATGCCGCCCCAGGCAACATTTGTAAGAAACGCTAGATTCGAAGTAACGTTAACCATATATGGAAATCGTAGTAAGAAATCAAGTTCTGATGGTTCGACTTCACCAGCGCTTATCAAAACTTGTATCGTTAGCTGGGTCAGAAAAGTTAATTTATCAGCTTCAAATAGACCGCGCGAAGTATACATGAAACTGCAATAAGTAATTGAATCAATTAGATTTTCAACTCGATCTTTCAGTTTCTCAGCAGGCGTTGCCCTAAGAATGGCATTGGAAAATACCACTGTAAACGCTTTCAGGGAAAACTGATAAATGGGATTTATTTTGAATAAATCATTCAGAATGAAATATATGATGGAAGCGCGTTCTGAGGCGGGACGATAGGCTTCCCGTGCTGTGTCTATTTGAACGGCAGTAATTTTCGCTTCGGCCACTTTCACCTCAATTTCATCCGCTGTTTTCTTGGTCTTCTCTAAATTCATTACAAGTGAAACATCCTCTAAAACATTCTCGCCCGCAGAGGACAAACGTTGAAGTAAGTCATCTTCGAGAAATTTCAAAGTAATTTTAAAATGATTCTGCTGCTGAGTAAGACGAGTCCTCAACACCTCCAAATCGGGTCTTTCGGCTTTAACAACTTCGGCCAGTAATTGATCTTCCAAACCATCGCGTGTAACAGTGAAATTAATTAGTGTCGTCTGCGCTTGCATCTCCGGCTTATAATGAGGATTGGCCAGTTTTGTATGGAGGATCAAACGAAATTTTGGATTGAAGTCAATTTCTTTATCACCCATTTTCAAGCAAGTGCCCTTCTTAATCAACATACGACCTAGCAATGGATTTAAGACTGCGTCTACATTTTCGCCTATGTTTTCGAGTAGTAGGACGTTTCCATTACTAACCGCATGCTCGATTTTTTCCATATAACCTTTCTGTGTAGTTCGCAAGACCACGATATTGGAGCTATATTTTTGCTTTACCCATTTTATACCTTGCCTAGAAGAAAGAGCAAATTTGGACAGATGTGTTAAAGCGACAACATATTAAATATTCATAGGGTCATACGAGCTGAGTCGAGTCAGTCTCTACAAATCATGAGTATTATGAATTGTCTAAGTAATTGAATGCTTGTTTTTCTTCTCAAATTGCAATTGCTCTCTACATATATCGAAATGTAACAAATGTGGACAATAAAAAGCTCGAATTAAGCTGAATATAATTCTTCTTTTTCTATCAGACGAGACTTACAATTGAGGATCAATCATTAAAGGATATCGATCAGAGTGTACTAGAATTGCAGCATTTTCAGCCGACATTCGATCACTGGGTAAGCCTTGATTATTCCACTCGGCTATTTGGGCATCATCACAGATCATTTCGAAGGGATCGCTACCCTCACTGGACGGAATTTTCGGCTTTAATGGGGGAAACGTATAAACGATATTTTGTATATCAATACATAGATATATTTTATATAAATTCATACATCGCTGGCCTTGAAAGCTGGATGCCACATTTTCACTTGCAATTCGGTCCGATAGGGGCGAGTGAAACAGCCAACATAAGAAATAAAACATGATATAAGTAAAATATCGCCCGGTAATGTAATTTGACTGCTGAGCAAACTGCATTATCGAAGAGAAAGAGAGATGAAATATAAAATTATTACGTATTTTAGTGGACTATCGAAATAATCGCTTTACTTTTTCACCGATTCAGTCCAACGGATTTTTTCAGATGCCAAGCCGCCGATTAAACGATTTGCTAAATCGATAGTAAAGGCAGTCTTATCAGCTTCATCCTGACATTTTTGTTTCTTCGCCAATGCTTCGTCGTATTCTGATTGTAGGACATTCAGTTGTTCTTCCAATTCATTAAGACGCTTATTTAATGCCGTCAGTTTGTCACGGGCATCCTGTAATTCTTGTTCAGCTTCGACAAGCGCCCTCTCCTTAGGCTCGACAATTAAGTAGACTTCATAGAAACGATTAATATTAATAACCCATGAACATAAACCGGCAGCGGCGGCTGACTTGGCAAGAATTTTTTCGGGAATAAATTCTGGATCCACTATGTATGGCTGCAAAGCTTTTATAATATCTGGATGAATATGCTTTTTGTCATAATTCACTAAATCATTAAGAAACTTGTCAACATTTCCCATAATGCTGCGACATGATTTCCAACTGCGATCCTTGGGTATCTTCCCTTTCTGCGAGAATAAAACCAATACGGCAGCACATACGCTTACCACAGCTTCCGGAGGTGAGCCAAAAGATTTCAATTCAGTTAAGTTGTTTTTGTTCAAGGTATTTAAAGCCTCTTGAGCGGCAATAAGTGCAGGCTGAGCTTTGCGGAAATCCTCTTCGCAAAGTTTAGCTTTCGCTCCGACATCCTCTTCAATTTGCCGCACATTTTTCTCTTCTTTGGTAGCAAATGCTCTCTCTTTCGACACTTTTTCATTTTCAGTACTAACAACTTTGATCAAATTATCAGCGTCTTCGTTTTTAATCCTTAACTCTACTTCTTGAACTTTCAGTACGTCTTGTAGGGCATCAACTTCTTTTGAGCAACTGGCTAATTTAATGAGACCATTCCCTAAGCGTGTACGTCGATCCTGATTTGCTCTTACTTTTTCTTTTAATAATTTTGTGTACAAACTAATTAACTCTAGAAAAGATTTTGGAGTCGTGTAATTATAACGTTTGTCATTAAGCAAATAAACATTCGATATATCATTCACAGTTTTATGCACATAGGCCATAAATCGGGAAACCGGTTTAGCCAGATCTTTAGGCAGAACATCGATTTCCGATAGAAAACTATATGAGACAGATTCCAAAGCGTCGCGTGGCCACTCGTGAAACCAATCAATTGTTGTACAATTTACCAACGAGGGGAAATTACGTGCACGCACACGTAAAGTGGTTCCAACCGGCGAAAAGCATAAGACAACTTTTAACATACCGCGCACTTTCTCGATAAAATGTTTCCAACAGTTTTCGCGATTGTCGACAATACCCAACTGTTTAACTTCATTACGTACGGCATTAATAATATTTTCGATCTCATCATCCGGGAATAGCTCGTGAATTTCACCGGATGCCAATAAATCATTTACCAGAACTAAAAATTGTTCCCTTGCCACTTCGGCATCGGTCATCAAAAAACAGCATGGTGAGGTCTTCACTCCGCATTTCATATATAGCGAAGCGATGTTCACTTTCAGGTCATTGATGCCGTAATCTTTGGTTAGCTGTATTTGGAAAACGTCAAGTGAAGAAATGAAGGCCGCAAGTCTTGTTAAAGACTGCTTGCCAGAACCTCCTACACCGATTAATAATGCGTAGCCGCGTGATGATTCGACAATTCGACTAATACGGCATACATGGGCCATGGCGTCCTCAAAGAGTACCAAATTCATGGCACCTACAAAGTCATTATATCGTTCTTGGGCTTCCTCAAGCAATTTATGTAATCGTTCCCAGTCAGGTATCGGCATATATTTAATATCGGACAAGCCTTTTGCAAAATGACAATATATAAGTGGTTTCGAAAATACCGCATCTTCGTTAAAACCTTCGATACCCTTCCGTACCATATCCATAACAACTTTATTAAAAGCATTTATGTCACTGTAATCAACTAATTTGTCACCATAGACGCGATTACACTCGTGCACCCACAAGCGCAAAAGTAAATTTGGATTAGGGCAAGTTTCAAAATTCGCGTATAGCATGCCCTAAAATCAAGGGGCATTAATAATGTTTGCGGCAAAAGTAAGCATGGGACATACCGTGAAAATGTTGGCTATGTCGCGTAGATTGAAATTGTAGTGAAATTTAACGGCCGTGGGCAAAAAGGTTGTTGCCACCTTCTGATGCAGTAATATCGCGGTCTGCACAAGGGGTCCGCACAACGAGATCACAGACTTGGCAAATTTATGTATCGGATTATTTAAATGCTGCGACAATATCGAATTCAATATATGGAATAAAGCATCCGGACTGGGCTGACTAAAAATACAATAAATATTTTAATTTATCTTCGTATCGGTAATTGACGGTTCAACTTACTTAACCGCGAACGAACAAAAATGCCGTTGGAGACGTGGATTAATGGTAAATGAACCGGCCGATGGATTCATGCATGAAACGAATTGACAATTATGTATATCGCGCAGTGTCATTTTCACGCGATCGTACCAATGATGGTAATCCATAAATTGACGTATTAGTGTGTGAGGTTGTACGGTACCGTATTTATCAACTTCGGGCATATTCATATCATCTACGAAATACAACATACGTTTATTTCCTTGTGGTCCATAATTGCGACCTGCTTTCTTCTCTAAGGGCTTCTCTAAAATACGCTGCAACATTTCAGACGTTGTGTAAAAGTTGAACGGTACGTTTGTAATCGCAAATTTCTCTGTAGGCAGTGAAGCGAGTTTAGAATTCATTATAATCGTTTTACCCGATCCGGGAGGCCCAATAAGCATAACAGGATAATTATCCTGTATAAGGACGTCCATAAAATAGCGAAGACGAGTTGTCTCTGAAGTGTGGACTAGATTTGCTTGAAGCGGTATATCTGGATCCAATTCAAAATCGGGTACCAATTTTGTCCAAGGTTCAAATTTTTTCGTTTCATGATCGACGTAAAATGCAAAGATATTTCCCGTACCAGGAAACTTAACCGCTTTGAATTCATTTAAAAACCATTTGCTAAATTCATTACGCCAATCGATGATTTGATCTTGGAACAGTGTCGAACCAAATCCCCAGACAATGGAAAAGACAAAATATATTTCATACCAATCCTTCGGACAGTCGGCCGGCACATTTTGCGGTGTTAATAAGCTATTTAACAAAAAGCAAGTCATTTGAAGCATAGCAATATCAGATATTGGAGTTATTTTCTTTAATCGGAGTCTGAAAACTTCCAACATCGGCGGCACATACTTATCGAATAGCACATTAAGTGTTGAAATTTCAGATTGATTGGTTCTTGTATTAAGCCAAGACAATATAAAAGGTGTCCAGCCCAAATCTTGCGGATTTATGTATAAAATACCGGCACGCGAAACGGTAGCTGGCGTTGCAGTCTTTAAATTCGCGATTTCGAATAGTAAACGCATTTCCTTTGTCAGCGCGATACGTTCATTACTAGCCAACGTTAACACCTTATTATCGTCCATTACAGTATTCAAACTCTCGATCCACATGGGATCAATGTCACCATCTAATACTATCCATTTTGGACCAGTACCGCCCAAATTTGCTTGATCACGCATTATGATAGAAAACAAACCATCCTTCCATTCTCTTGTCGCTGGATTAACTATCCCAAATAATTCGTCATTTGTAACAGCTTTCGGATTCAAGTCGTTATAATGCGGCTTTCGCTTTTGATTCGAATAAGTTTTATTTAAAGTCTTCCATACTTCCGATTTGCCAGTGCCAGCAAATCCTATAATGAAAACTGAATGGCGTACAGCGAAAAGTTCCTCGAGTTGAACGACTTTTAAGATGAAACCATCATCTGGCTGCAATTTAAGATCGACTGCCGATCTTTTAATAACTGCTTCAAAGTCTAGATTACGTTTTCTCGGAACATCCAAAGCCGGGAATAGATCACCAATTAAACCCATAAATACGGGCAAATCGTCTGTCACAATTTTTGGAATATTGAAATCACGTAAAGCTCTCATTAAGACTTGATCTTCTGGCCGATAGCGATCGTCACGCTGAAATTGCAAAATTTACGAAATTTTTATGTCACATCATAGATATTGATCATGACTTAAAATTATGACAGCTCTACCAAGCTAAACTGAAATTGGCAACTGAAAGTGAGCGCACATATCATTTTCCTAGATCAAGAGTACAACTTCTTGTGCTACCTTCGTATTTCGTGCGGACATATATATTCATGTGAAACAAATCGCTGTCAGAAAGGACTCAGCATCTATTATTCTACTCGGAAGCCTGCTTGGAGGCCATAAAGGGGACGCTAATATTAATAATGAGCTTAGTGAAAACATACCACCTAACCAGATCAAGAGTTTGTAGGGACGAGATAATTAAAAGGACTGAAACTGAGTGCATTGTTTTGGAGAACTGCAGACCATTACCGAACCAATGTGCTTCTTATCTGTTAAAATTTTAAAATATAAATTGAAAATATTTTCGTTAACTTTACCCTCAAGGCACCAGCGACCACCAATACAGACTTGATGGCTCTTAGTCCCCAATCGTAGTGATCTTGCTTTGATAATAACTCCTTACATAGTTCATATAGAGCAATGAATTTGCGGGCTAATAGACGGGCTTCTTGAAAGCCTTCAGCGACGAGCATAATTTCACTAATTAACGCAAAATCGGGTACCACCATAGCGCATGGCCTATACAAAGCCTTCAAGTTTTCTGGTAATTCCGCTCGTCCAGCGTAGCCGGGATTCATTGTAATGAACATGCCAACAGTGGGTCGCAACGAAATAATTTCACCCAAAAAATTGAAGATCACTTTCTTCGCTTTAATGGCATCTTGTATGCATTTCACTTGAACGGCCACCACAGATAAAACTTCGACCGAAATGCGATTGAACTCATCAAAACAGCCCCAGGCACCAGTTTGGGCAAGACCTTTATGAATATCACCCACTGATTTGTAGTCCATTTGTTCGGAGCAATTGAAGACGTAGACCATAATTCCTAAGGCTCGTCCCAAGTCTTTAGTCGTTTCAGTTTTACCAGTACCGGCTGGCCCAGCCGGCGCTCCACCCATAATCAAGTGAAGTGATTGCGTTAGTGTTATGTAGCAACGATCCGTTAAAGGAGTGATAACCAATCGTGGCGTATTTCCAAGATATTCGTAATCGTATTGAAATTGAGCGTCACATATATTAGCGAAGCAATCTTCGAACTTGGTATCCCAACGATGTCTCAGTTGAGATTGCCACTGAAAAGCTGTGACAACCTCAACTTTAGCTGTTATTATTTTTGCCACCACATCTCGACTGTGCACATCGATAGTACAAATGGTGCAAATTTTTTGTCGATCGGAAGCGGTAAGATCGGACAACAAAAGATTGATAAGATGATTTAACTGAGTAATTTGCTTTTTATTATAATCTTTTAGCGCGTTCTCATAACGCTGCTGTACTTTGGCAAACGCGTCGTTAGTTTCGGTTGTCCACCAAATTTGCGTTGTCACCAACGCAGGTTGAGCTGGCCAATCGAATATCCACATATGACGGGGTTTTTCCTCGTAAGAAATTACAGCCCGTCGAAATTGATCACGTAACGTTTCGCGCATTTTATCGGTGATCCGTGTTAGCCATGCTTCAACTTTGCCACTGCAATCACAAGGTTCGAGGAATGGAACATATTCCTGATGCTCCTTAGCAACCATGCCCGCAGCTGACTTTGAGCCAACCGCAATGTTTAGCGAACCAAGTGAATCGTACAATTTTGTCAAGTGCTTCGCTACCATTCTAGGATTATTACCGTTCGATAAGATATCTAAAAGATCAGCGGACGATACAAAATAAAATCGAGGATATGCTAAGCGTTTCGTTTCCAAATAATCGTTTAGCGCCTTCTCGCAGAGCAGCAACAGATGAAGTAAATGCTCCAAATTTTCATACAGTTTACTGCCAGGCTTATTAGTAGATCGCACTACATTTCGATCCGCGTTCATTTGTGTTAGCATAGCTTTAAATTCCCGATCAATAGTATCGAATCGTTTTGAGTCTTCGGGTAGCTGAGCTCGTATATCTTCCGAACCAATGAATATACTCTCCAAGTAAACCCATTTACGTTGAACCTCGAACCACGATCCAATAATCTGATCAGCGTTCGATAACTTTATTTGCCAATTCGTAACTTCGGTTTGAAAATGCGCTATATATTTCGATGAGGCCATGTTTTGTAACTGAACTTGATTTTCTTCAAGAACTTCAATCATTTCTTCACTTGCTTTCAACAGTTTTAAGCCGGTGCGTTCATGAATTTCGTTTTGGAACTCCATTGTGGCCCAAACATTGTGCAAATCACGTAAAACTTTTTCCATAGCCATCTCCTTAACGGATTTATCTACAATATTTTTTACTTCCTCTTCGTATTCATGTAGATTCAAGTCAATTAAATCTTTTAATGTGGTGGAGTCGTCCATACTGAATTTAACTTTAGTAGTTTGCATAAGCTCGATCCAATGGCGATCGCGTATGGCGGGATTCTGCAATTCGGTGACGGCCCGCAAAGAAGTCATTAGATTTTTTAAAGAGTTCTCCGTCTGCAAGTAAGGATCCCATTTGCGCATTTCCTTATCCAATCCACGCAACTCTTTGCCAAATTTCTTGCACTCTTGATCCATCGATTCAATATCAATTTTTTTCCATGGCGTCTTCTTCCAATCCTCAATTGTCGACGCTATAGTTATATTGAAATCCCACATAATTTTAATAAGTTGCAAGTCTCGTCGACAACGTTCAATTTTCGTTGGATCAGGACCTTGAAGTTCGAAGAGAACAGCTGAACTGGTAAGCGACCTGTGACGGTCCTCAAGTGCGACTATTTCAAGATCAGCCTCATCGATAATTTCGTATACGTTGGGACAGAACGCATTGAAAAACTAAAAACATGATGTAATTATAGTAAAGGAAAATGGGAAATACTTAGGCATGGTTACCTTTTTCTTTAAGAACTTCTTGCGATAGGTTGTCGCCATATTGTCGCATAATAATATTCGCTTTTCAATAAGATCGACTTGATACGATTGAATCGGGGCAATAATTTGTTTTACAGTCGCAGCTTGTTTTTAACTTTAACCCATTTTTCCGGTAACTCTGTCATCTGCAAAATATTATAACTGAGATGGCTGTACAAAGTAAAAAGTGGCCCACGGTTAGTACCATAGCTAATTCGGTGTCTTTAAACTCGTAATTGTATGTCTTCAATAGATCAACAATTTCTCGAAGCGGTTCAAACATGTAGTCATAGATAAATTGCTTCTCATTGATAGTGTTCAGGACAGACAATATCTTTAGTAAACCATCGAAATCGTCTTTATTAAGTTCAATTTTGAGAGCTTCGTTAGCTTCTTCAACAAATATAGCCAGTTCCTATTATGTAATAAAAAAAAAGAAAAAAAAAAATAGTAAAATCTCTTTTTTTGGCTTTTCAACTTCTCTTACTCTAAGAGAGTTTTTAACTCTATCTATCAAATCGGTCTTGAACAGACTAATCCACTTAGCAACTTGGTTTAAAACGGCATTTTTAAAACCCAACTTATTCAGCCGCAACCAAACATTAATGTCTTGATACGTCTCCCATTGGCTGATATGTTCTTCGAGAGCAATAAACTTGTCTAACTGCAATTGATTCAAGTATTCGATCATTTTCTATATATGTATTCAGAAAAAAATCCAAGTTGGCCCGTTACTTACTTGTTCTTTGTAAACACTAAGAGGCGGATATTCATCTTTTAGTGGCTTTACTCCGGATGCACCTTCGACTTCGAGTTCTGCTTCTCTTTCAGATAATGTAAGAGGACGTCCAAATTTTTTCACTTCAGCTAAGTATTGTTGCTTATCCAACATCCATAAATAACTGTAGTCCATGAAGGGCTTCGAATGCGTTCGAACAGACTGCAAACCGAATTTTACTTTCGTTAGTATGTCGGTGCGGCTTTTATGAATTTCCGCCTTGTCCGCTATCTCATCTAAACGAAGAAAAACAAAAAAACAAAAAATACAGGAATGAAAAGGTTCGTTGATATTTAAATTACAACAATAAAAAAATTCTTGTCAATAGTTGTAGAAGAATATGAAGAAATTGAAACCGTGGTATTTCTAAGGACAGTGGAATGGAAATTCTTCCATCACTGTCACTGACAGTGCAGTAGAAAGAATGAAAATGTAACGGCATTAACTATTCTATGACGTAATAAGCACAATATTCTTACATTAGTTGGGACTTTGCTGAACGCAACTATCTATGTATGTATTTTTTTTTTTTTTTTAGAAGACGAGTTGTTTAAGAGTTATGTTCTTTTCCACACATTTATTTTTATTACCTCCAAAATCGAGGAGCTCGTCATCATTGCCAGCAGGATCTTGAGCAGTACGCGGCAACATTTCCATCATATGGTACATATCGTCAAGTAGGGTTTCCACATGAAATGTGAAACCTGCCTTTGAAGTTGGGTCCAAATTCAAAAAATAGGTTACATGTGGTTCTTGCAATTCCATTAAAATTTCAAAAATTGGAAAATCATTTTCATAACGATTTTCAATTTCCATCTTTAAGTAAGTGAGACTAGTTATCACCGCATCAAGAAGTTGTTGGGTAATTTCTTGATCGACATATGTTTCATAAGCCCGGAACAGATCTCTCTCTTCTTGCGTAAGTGTTTGCAAAAGTTCGTGACGATGGATTGCCGTAATAAAATCTTCCTCGTCATCTTCTTCCCCTTCATCGTCCTTCTTATCATCAAAAATATCATCGGGATATTCTTCTTCCTCTTCTTCAACCTCATCCATCAAATAAAGACGCCGCGGAATATCGAAAAACAATTTTGCATTTTCATACATTATGCGATCAATAAGTACGGATGTTATACCAGCGTGAGCCACACGTTCCGCCAAAATATCCATACGTGGTTCAGTTTCAAGAAACGCTTTTGGATTTTTATCCTTTCGCTGATATAGTGGAACTTTTCCCCACTCGTTAATGCTTCTCTTAATGGCATCAACATTTGCTTGACATCTCTCTAAACGTTTGTGTAGATATTGAATTTTCTTAAACACATCCACAATGAACTTTTGTTCTGTATAATTAATTAATTAAATGAAATTTTTTTCTTTTCACGTAAGACATATCATACCAAAATTATTCCAAGTGATTCTGCTAACTAAAGGTTCCATAAAGATTTCATACGAAGTAAGTTCACTAAGTATAAGCGCTTTTTCACTTGGCTTAGATCTATAGTTTATATCGTTGTACCATTCGGAAATGCGTTGCAATTTAATGCGCGCGCTCTATAACGAGTACACAAGCGTGATAAAATTTTCAAAAATCGTTTATTAACACTTTCTTTTCTTTTCTTTGTGTACGTACCCACAGTCTCTCCTCCTTCTCATAAAATTGCTTTATATCCTCGGGAACAGCCAGTTCCATTAGAAGGATGTATTTTGTATCTTTTAAGGCATTTTTCAGATTAAGATTAAAGTTAACGGAAAGGTCGCCCTTCTCATCCTTGGCTAATAAAGTAAATTCCATGCCCTCTTTAATATGTTTCTTAACTTCTTGGACCCAATATAAAAGAATATCCTTTCTTAACCTCTCAATATGATCAAGCATTTCTTCATATATTTCTAGGGTCTGTTGGCCATGTTCATTCTCGAAAATTCTTTTTGGAAATATGTGAAAAAAGATTCAATATATCTGTCTATATATAAATATGTATTACGCTATCCTTAATCACACTTACGGATAATCGTATAGTTCATAATCTGTACGAATCCATGTTATTCGATATTGCAACTTATTTAGCCAAGATAAAGCGCCGGTAACTGGCGGAAAACACATATCGGTATTTAAAGCCTGCAAAAATTGTAATATAAAAAATTTTCAATAAAAAAAAGAAAGAAAAAAAAATCATATCGTACAGTTATGCCTTCTGTCTCACACGTTTTTTGAAACTCATTAAATTCGACTTTAACCGAAACAATCTCATCAGCAAAATCATCAATTAAGATATGCATGAACGGATCGATATGAGCTTTGATAATCGGCCTTAGAAGAAGTGTACCGCAAAGCAAGAGATCGTGCGAGTCCTCCAAAGCTTTCTCAAATTGGTAGGCAATTTTACGCTCCAATATATCAGTTTTCTCTTTAAACGCGACCCGATCACTTTCAAAAGTCGAACCTTGATAATCCGGATCCAAAGGATTATACTGTATATTTGACCATTCACGATAATAACCGTTATATTCTTCCAAAATTTTTTCAATTGCCATTGTAATTTGCCGCCCCTTTAATCCGCCCACCGTAACTTTTTCCAATTTAAGAAAATCTCGTCCCGTTTCAAAAAGTTCGCCTAATGTTTCAAGGCGCGCAATAAATTTATCGAATCTTGCGAAAATTTCGGAAGGATGCCAGGTCCAATCTTGAGAATTGAATTCGGTTCCAACTTTAAATTTTTTTAAACTACCACGTGTATCCTTATACGTCGAACGATAATACTCCAAATGATTAATATTTGTTGTAATTTTTTTATAAGCCTCATCGACATCTCCTTGGAAAATGGCATCCGGTTCGATAGTGCGGATAGCGCATTCAATTAATGTATTATGCAAGAGTTGAAACAGCAGCACCATATTATCAAGGGTATGAAAATATTTTGAATGTCCCCAAACAAGTCCGACCGTGAGAAGTAATGGTCGTACATTTGCCCGATTTTCATCCATATCAGCCGTCTCAAATTTATCGATTACTTTGCGCTAAAAGAATGATTATATATATATATATATA